>JAHIAM010004556.1:0-33096 GCA_021605205.1 Aegilops longissima
TTTTCAAAACTACTAATGGCGCATCGTGGGAGTGGTGCGCCATTACTAGTTGAACTAGTAATGGCGCACCATCCCACGGTGCGCCATTAGTAATTTGGCCCAAACATTCCCCCGAATGCACCCCCCTGGACCGCCTTTTCAGTTTCAAAAAAAAAAGAAAATGATAGAAATGTCAAACAAATAAAAGAAAATAAGATTCCCATGTGATATGTGGTCTAGTTGTTAGCAAAATTTACAAACATGAATTTTCGACTTTTTGCAAAATCACTCGAGAATTTGTAAAAATGGGCATAACTTTTGCACACGAACTCGGATGAAAAAGTTTTTATATGAAAAATCATCTACTCGAAAAGTTACATCCGAATTTAACGGGGGGAACCCCGTTAAACATTTTCCAAATCCTCAAAAACCTAACAGAAAAAAGATACAGGGCTTTTAAGATCTGGAGAGGCAAAAAAATCAAAAAAAATTCAAACTTACTAATGGCGCACCTGCCCATGGTGCGGCATTACTATCTTCCCGCCTTCAAAATTCAAAAAAAATAAAAAAAGTTGCTAATGGCGCACCTGCCCATGGTGCGCCATTAGTATCTTCCCGCCTTCAAAATTCAAAATAAATCAAAAAAAGAAGTAATGGCGCACCTGCCCACGGTGCGCCATTACTATGCTGTATATATGGCTGGGCGTGTCCTCTCCTCCTTACTTCTTCATTCTTCTCCTCCACTCCAACTCTCCTCCACTCCACCTCTCCTCCACTCCATCTTCCCTTCCCTCCTCTCCGACGACCTCCTCCTCCTCCTCTCCGGCGACCTCCTCCTCCTCTCCGGCGACCTCCTCCTCCTCTCCGGCGACCTCCTCCTCCCTCCTCTCCTCTCCTCCCCTCCCCTCCCCTCACAGTTTCTCCTCCCTCCTCTCCGGTGAGCTCCTACTCCCTCATCTCCGGTGAGCTCCTCCTCCCTCATCTCCGGTGAGCTCCTCCTCCCTCATCTCCGGTGAGCTCCTCCTCCCTCCTCTCCGATGAGCTCCTCCTCCCTCCTCTCCTCCCATCCCCTCATGGTTTCTCCTTCCTCCTCTCCGATGCTCCGGTGAACTCCTCTCCGGCGACCTCCTCCTCCTCTCCGGTGATGTAGGCGAGCGCCTCTACGGTCACCTCCTCCTCCTCCTCCTCCTCCTCCTCCTCTCCGACGAACTCCTCTCCGGCGAACTCCTCTTCGGCAAAAGAACACGGCAAAAGAACGTACAAGATCCAAAAACGGGAACAAAATTTGAAATAATATCGTGCAAAAAAACGAGCAAAAAAAGAGCAAAAAAACGAGCAAAAATTGCGCAAAAAAATCGCGATTCAGATCCAAATTCAAAATTCAAAAATAGCAATGGCGCACGGTGGGGGTTAGACTGTGCGCCACTACTATTTTCCCGCCTTCAAAATTCAAAAATACTAATGGCGCACCAGTGGCCTATACTAATGGCGCACCGTGGCCTATACTAATGGCGCACCAGTGGTGCGCCATTAGTATACCAGATACTAATGGCGCACCACTGGTGCGCCATTAGTAAAAAATACTAGTGGCATGATACTAATGTCACACCAGTAGTGCGCCATTAGTAGGCAAAACTGGTGCGCCATTAGTAGGCCTTTTCCTAGTAGTGGTGGGTTGCCCAGATTATAGATCGAGAGACCCACACCCGCCGGTTGATACGTCCATTTTGCATCATGCTTTTATATTGATATTTATCGCATTATGGGCTGGTATTACACACTATGTCACAATACTTATGGCTATTCTCTCTTATTTTACAAGGTTTACATGAAGAGGGAGAATGCCGGCAGCTGGAATTCTGGGCTGGAAAAGGAGCAAATATTAGAGACCTATTCTGCACAACTCCAAATGTCCTAAAACTTCACGGAGGCACGTTTTGGAATATATAAAAAATACTGGAGAAAGAATCAACCAGAGGGGGCCCACACCCTGGCCACGAGGGTGGGGGGCGCACCCTACCCCCTGGGTGCGCCCCTTGCCTCGTGGGCCCCCTGGCAGGCCTCTGGTGCCCATCTTCTGCTATATGAAGTCTTTTACCCTGAAAAAATCATAAGCAAGCTTTCAGGAAGAAACACCGCCGCCACAAGGCGGAACCTTGGCGGCACCAATCTAGCGCTCCGACGGAGCTGTTCTGCCGGGGAAACATCCCTCCGGGAGGGGGAAATCATCACCATTGTCATCACCAACGATCCTCTCATCGGGAGGGGGTCAATCTACATCAACATCTTCACAAGCACCATCTCCTCTAAAACCCTAGTTCATCTCTTGTATCCAATCTTTGTCCCAAAACCTCAGATTGGTACCTGTGGGTTGCTAGTAGTGTTGATTACTCCTTGTAGTTGATGCTAGTTGGTTTATTTGGTGGAAGATCATATGTTCAGATCCTTTTATGCATATTAATAACCCTCTGATTATGAACATGAATATGATTTGTGAGTAGTTACGTTTGTTCCTGAGGACATGGGAGAAGTCTTGCTATAAGTAGTCATGTGAATTTGGTATTAGTTCGATATTTTGATGAGATGTATGTTGTCTCTCCTCTAGTGGTGTTATGTGAACGTCGACTACATGACACTTCACCATTGTTTGGGCCTAGAGGAAGGCACTGGGAAGTAATAAGTAGATGATGGGTTGCTAGAGTGACAGAAGCTTAAACCCTAGTTTATGAGTTGCTTCGTAAGGGGCTGATTTGGATCCATATATTTCATGCTATGGTTTGATTTACCTTAATACTTATTTTGTAGTTGCGGATGCTTCCAATAGGGGTTAATCATAAGTGGGATGCTTGTCCAAGGAAGGGAAGCACCCAAGCACTGGTCCACCAACAAACCAAATTATCAAAGTAACAAACGCGAATCATATGAGCGTGATGAAAACTAGCTTGACGATAATTCCCATGTGTCCCCGGGAGCGTTTTCCTTCATATAAGAGTTTGTCCAGGCTTGTCCTTTGCTACAAAAAGGATTGGGCCATCTTGCTACACCTTGTTTACTTTTGTTACTTGTTACCCGTTACAAAATACCTTATCACAAAACTATCTGTTACCGATAATTTCAGTGCTTGCAGAGAATACCTTACTAAAAACTGTTTGTCGTTTCCTTCTGCTCCTTGTTGGGTTCGACACTCTTACTTATCGAAAGGACTACGATAGATCCCCTACACTTTTGGGTCATCACCGGTGGCTCGGTAGCTTTCACACGGCCGAGCTCCCGGCCATGGAGTACGACCGCTGGCAGGTCCGCTACCACGCTGCGGCGGCTAGGCTCAATTTCCCCTTCGACACACGTCCGGTCGACCTTGTTCTGCCGGAGCCAGGGGTGGTGATCTCGGCTATGGCGCGGGAGGACCGCGAGGCATGGGAGTGCCTCGAGGCCGAGGCCGCCGACGAGGCCTACATGCAAGAGCTCCGACGGCAGCACCCGGAGCTCGTGGAGGTGGAGCGGGCGATCTTTGCCGGCGCGGAGGGCGGTGAGGTTATCACACTCTCCTCCGATGACGAGGTCGAAGGCGGCGAGGACTGCGGCGCGGAGGGCGGCAAGGTTATCGCGCTCTCCTCTGATGACGAGGTCGAAGGCGGTGGCGACGGTGGCGCGGAGGGCATTGAGGTGGGCCCCGAGGACAAGGAGATCGACATCGACGAGTGGAGGAGTGCCTTCCCCAATGACCCCGACGATGATCTTGGCCCGGACCGGCTCATGACACACCGTCTGAGGATGAGGAAGGATTGGCTCGACCTTTACTTCGATCAAAAGTAGTTTAGCTTAGTTTACATTTATGTTTTATGTTCGGTTATGCAAAACTATATATGTTTATGTTTGAATGCATGCTACTTTCGGTTGAACACTGCTTTGAACTTGATGAAATTGAAGTTTATAACCTTAAGATTAGGGATCGACTAGAAAAGGCCAAAAATTGCTGGAGTATATATATATATATATATATATATATATATATATATATATATATATATATATATATAACACTATTACGATAACGGATCGAATAATATTACGATCACAACTGAATCGCCTGTAGCGCTCTGAACTTCCCACTGCATGAACCCGACCTTCGTGCTATCTTCGCAACCGTGCCTTCTACCGCGAGTTTTTCTGATCATTCGTGTTGTTGGCGATGTAAGTGTAATGTTTGCACGGTTTTAGAATCTAAATGCTTGTTTTTGATTAGGAATCTAGCTGTTTGGCGGATGCGCTCTCGGGCGGTGTTGAACAACGATCTGTCGCAGTTGTTTTGCATGTACTCGATGTTCTAGTATCTGTAACAGGATGAAAATTGTGTTTAGGTACGAGTTTACTTCATGATTTGTTGTTTTTTTTGAACGAATTCGATTTGGTGTTCCGCCAGATATGTTCTTCGTCTGTGGGTTTCGTTTCGGCCGTTTTTTTTAGATTTGTAGGTTTTCTGTTCAAATTCGGTGTGGATTTCGCGTGCATGAGTGAGACAGAATGCTATCCATGTGTTAATTTGATTAATCGGGCTCATACAAATCATAATCTGGCGATTCGATCTTCTGCCTCCCGCCGTGTTTTTTTGTTCGAGGGACAATATAACGGGGATCATTTTCTTATTTTATCTGGAGCATGTTGATGTTCGAAATGGCTGTTGAATCCTTCCCGTTTTTTGTTAATTCGTTTTGGCTGGCTCGTTCATTCCTAATTTGCGGATCGCAATTTCCGCCTCCGTCGTGGTTCGTTGTGTCGGCGACTGATTTTATGGATGATTTTTTGGATGTTTTTTTCTGTAGTAGGAAGGCGTTGAAATGGCCGTTGGCGTGTCGTAATTGACCCAAGAGATTAAATCTGGGAACCAAAATTAATCGGGTTGTGGTTTCAATCAATTTTCCTTCATTTGTACAATTTGGACTGCTAGAACTTCCGCTTTTGAACTTCTACGTTCGGGTATATCTGGACTTGAGTTGATGTTTGTTGTTTTCGATAATCACTATCTTCGAAGATCTTGGACTTCTTTCTAATTAATGGTTGAACTTACGTGTTTCAGTTGCATCAATATGTTGCAACGCGAAGGTGCATGGTGCTATATATTTTCTTATTTTCATTTTTTTTTATAATTTTAGTTCCTGCGATGTTATTTTTAAAGTTTGTCCCGTGGGCAATCATTTTGATTAGTCCAAGTATGAATGCACTTTTTTTCCAGATCATCTAACGGTTGTTGTACAAGCTGGACTTCTGTACTGTCCATACCTGAACTTCTGTTTTTCATTCTTTGCAATGTAATGGGAAGCAAGCCCCTCTGTATTTCTTTCTGTTTTTATGTTATTTTTCGTACTTTTGCATTGCTTTCGGATTTTTTTGATAGACCCATGAGCAACCATGTAATTTTCCTACGGATATGCGTATATTTCTTATATTTTTCTAGTATGTTTTCGTACTTATAGTATTTGTTTGCCAAAGCCCCGAACTACTTCTTTTTGTTTCTTTATGGCTTATTTATTGTTATTGATTTACTTCTTTTATTATAGTACTTGTACTTCTGTTCTTTATTTTTTGAACTTCTTTTATCTTGGTTTTTAGGGGCATATTTATGTATGTATGCTTCTTCCTTTAGTAGTTTATTTTGCCATCTATTTTTTGGTTTTGAGGATACCAGCTTTGCTGTTTTTGTGATCTTATCTCATAATAATAGATGCATTCGAATGGTGCATTTAAATTATCTAGACATGTATTTACTATTTTAGCTCTTGGGGGGTAAAACTGTAAATTTGGTGTGGCTTCAAGTCCCACGACAGACATGCATTAACTGGCCATCTCCGTTGCCACCACCTGTCAGAAATTTCCTCTCCCTCTGTCGCTCGCTCTCTCTTCCCTCTCCGTCGCTCCGCTGCCTCCTTCAACTGCTACTCCCCACGATTTCTCCGCCACTGTCCCGTGCGCTCGCGAGTGGAGTAACCGGCGCACTCCCCCGCTCCTATTACTCCCCCGCTCACGCCCTCCCTCGCCAGTAGCGATCCTCCTCTCAAGCGAGGCGGCAATCTGCTGCGCATGGCGTTGTGGGGAGGGAAGAACCGCCGCGGAATCCTGCTTGGAGAGGTACAGACACTGTGCTCCGCCCCCTCTCCCCTAATGCCTGTATTCACTTTCGCCAGATCTGTGGAGGCCTGCCCTGATTGCTCTGTTTTCTCTCGCCTCCGCCTCCTATCCCCCTTTTCTGATGGTTTGGTTGGACATTAGGTAGGGTTCTTGGTCGTCTGGTGGTTGGAATGCACCCCCCTCCCCCCCCCCCCGCGGCCAGATTTGTTTGTGATATGCTTGTGTGTGGTTTTTCTTGTTCCCCTTTGTTGATTTTAGGAGTCAGGTGCATGTCAGAGAGGTTGCGGTGTGGTTGTTGATGCTAGATCTGTTGTATCTAATGGCATTAGTGCTGTGGATTTGGAGGTCTATATTATGTTTGGGACATTGTAGTTAGTTTACGGATCGTTTTTGTTGTGGTTGCCTATATGTGCTACTGTCTATTTCATACTTGTTGGTTCTAGTTGTTTGTAGTTGGTTCTCGTTGTTTGTAGGTGGTTCTAGTGTTTGAGTTAGTTCCCTTTTTTGCATTTTGTTGTATGTTTTTGTACTTGCTAACTATACGGAGTTAATCTTCTTTGCTTACATGTTGTTCTAGTGTTTTGGGCATTCATCGAGGTGGTTGTGTTGTCATAGCTTCAAAATCATCTCCGGGTATCCTAATGGAGTTGTAATTTTTTTTATAAATAGTAGTATTGTTATATGTGTCTGCCCATTTCTTCATTTGGTATTTATGTTGGACTGCCAGTCTTAGTAGTGTGAACTTCTAACAAGTTTTGTGTGTATGTATTTTTACACATAGGTTATGTGTGTGCCATTTCATATTTAAAGTGCATATCTTTGTTTTTTTTGTTGTCTTTGATTGTGATGAAATTTGGTTGAAGTTACATTTATGCACCTTTTGTTTTCTTGCTTTGTTTTATATTGTTGAACTTCAGAGATTAATCTTGTATGTAGTATCACCTCTGGTGTAGTGTTTTTATATTTAGTATGTAATTTTTAGATTGTTTTGTTATGTTTATTGCTTTGTTAGTTATTGTTGAACTTTAGGGTATTGGACATTGAAGTAAAAGTAGAAGTCCCTTTTGTGTAGGATTGTGCATTAGAACTTAGCTGCCCTTTTTACTTGCATTTTTTGTAGTTGGTGATGAGTTGAATAGTTACGAAAAAATGCTGCGATAAAGATGGAGCTTGAGAGGTTATCTTGATGCTCCAACATCCGATCTTGACTACATCACCCATTATTCCTTTGACTGTGATTTCTGAGGTTGCTTCGAGCCTTGAGAATTTTTCAAGCCTTGAGGATCTTGCTTCTGTAGCTCTTGCTTCACCTAGTATGTGAAACCCCTTTTCTTTTCAATTTTAAAGTTTTGAGCCATGTTTTTTAGCTTGTTCATGTTGTTTGTTTTTGTTATTTTTCCTTACTTTTTTTATTTTTTGCTTCGATTTTTTGTGTTCTTTGCAGATGTGTCCACAGAGGAGGAAGCTTTGAACACCATCAACGATGTTTTATCTGATTTGGGTTTATCAGAAACCCCTGCTGCTGCTGAGGAGGGGGCTCCGTCAGTCAAAGGTTGTGATTCCGTTCAGGATCCTTTGTGCTCTCTTCAGATGTCGAGACGCTTGATCATGATCTGTTGATGGCTTGAACCTGTCACACAACCCGAGGATGTGCCTCTTGACTTCTCTGGAGGACCAACGTAAGAGAAAGAAGCGTGAAGATTTTGACAAGAAGAGGCGGCCCGCCTTGAGAAAGGTTTCGATGTTCTGGATCTGTTCGTGCGGTGAGCTCTTTGTTGAGGGAGGCGTGTCGTGTGGTAGTGTGGCACTTGTTGTCCTGTTAAGAAGAAAATCAAGAAGACTGCTGCGAGGAAGCTAGTAGTTGGTGCAGTTACTCCTCGGAAGAGCCTACGTGTTTCAAGGCCTGCACAAGTTGTTGAAGATGAAGGGTTAGGCCTTGGTGGTACGCCACGCCGTAGTCCTCATGTGCTTGCCACTGCCGCGCCTACACCTTCTCCGCTTGGTGCTGGTGCATCTGGTAAGGGGAAGGAATGCGGCGTGAAGCGCAAGGTTCCACCTGCAAAGGTCAACAAGGGTGCGAAGAAGCGTTCTCGTGTTAACCCAGAAGACAAGGATGATGCTGATTTCAATGTTGTTGATGAGGACGACATCGACGATGCTGCTGCTGCTAATCAGGTATTAATGCCCCATGTTTACTGTTTTTTAGAGCATTTGCCGCTATTTTGCTGTAGTTTTATTTTGTTTTTAGCACTGCCTTGGCGTACATAGGTGACCTTCTGCTCCATCTCCATATAGACGAATAAATTAGCTGATGTGCTTTGCTTTTACGGTATTACTGCCTTTGTGTACATAGTTGGACTTCTGGGTATATACATGAACAAATTAGCTTAATTGTTTTGGAATACATGTTTGATTACTGCCTTAGTGTATATGGTTGAACTTCTGCTCTTTTAAATTTCCATCACTTTTGAAAGCATGTTAAGTAGTGTTCATACATTGTTGTACTGCCTTTGTTGACATAGTTGGACTTCTGACATATATGTTTGATTACTGCTTTTGCATACATGGTTGAACTTCTGCTTTGTATATTTTCAAGAATTTGAAAGCATGTTAACTTCTGGTCATACATGGTTGTATTGCCCATGTGACATAGCTGGACTTCTGGTATTTATTTTTTATTACTGCCTTGTTGTACATGGTTGAACTTCTGCTGTGTAAATTTCCAACGTTTTGTTAGCATGTTAACTTCTGGTCATACATGGCTGTACTGCCTATTTAGACATAGGTGGACTTCTGAAATGTACTGAGTTTGTAATTTTGTAGGCACTAGTGGAATTTTGGTGTAGCTTGTGTATCTCATCGTGTATCTCATTTTTTCTAGTATCAGCTTGTGAAGCGGCCTGAGAGGAGGAAGAGAGGATGCAAAGCGCCCGAAGAAGGTGGCCAAGGAGGAGGTGAGGCGAAATGTTTTAACAAGACGGTTCGCTGCTCACTTGGAGAGGTGAAGACGTGTGCGAAAATGCTACAGCTTAGGCACAAGACGAGGGTTATCAAGGCTAGTTTTGGTTGTGTGTTTGACCTGAAGGTTGATTCCAACATTTCTCGCCCTTTGATGGGCAACATCTACATGAGGATTGACGCTGCAACCATGGTTCTGGATATGGGTGAGGCGAACAAGGTTCTGCGTATTACAAGTGATGCTATTCACCATCTGTTTGGATTCCCTCAAGGTAATCGTACCCCTCCTAGGCCTTCGAATGATGGGTTTGATGACGCTGTTATGAGGTTGAAGGGCAAGCTTGGGTACGCTAGGAGTGATGACATCAAGACAAAGGATCTGCGGAATATCCTCGCGGATCTTGTGAAGGATGAGACGAAGGATGATCTTGCTCTGCAGGTGTTTTACCTGATTGTTTTCATGAAGGTGGTTATCCCTGGAACGTCTACACGAGTGTCCAGGGAGGCAGCAATGGCTGAGAATCTTGTGTTTGAGGATATGGCAGATATGGACTACTGCCAGTTGGTTGTTGATGACCTTCGAAGTGCTGTTATTAGGTATCAGCAAGGTACTAGCAGAGGAAAAGCTATCACAGGCTGTGCCATCGCGCTGCTTCTTATGTACCTGGACTGCCTTATCATTGGCAAGATGCCTAATGTTGACTTGAGGACGCCTCACATCAATTACATGGATCAGGCTAAGCTTCTTGAGCTCGCTGCGGCTGACTTGGTCAGGAAAGGTGATGACGACCCAGCCAACTGGGTGTTTGGGAGACTACCTGTGAGTGTTTCTTCTTTTCTGTGTAGTTAGTAGTGCCTTTTGTGTGCATGGTTGAACTTCTGCTATGTACATAGATGACCTTTCTGGTTCATATAGATGATGGTTAATTAGCTTAACTGCTTGGCTTATATGGCATTAATGCCTTTATGTACATATGTGAACTTCTGGATTTATTCATATGAAATAATCTAAACTTTGTTGTTACACATGCATGGTTGAACTTCTGCTTTTTAATTTTCCAACATTCTTGAAAGCATGTTAACTAGTGTTCATACATGGTTGTACTGCCTATGTAGACATAGTTGGACTTCTGAGATACATATTTGATTACTGCCTTGGTATGCATGGTTGAACTTTCGCTTTTTAAATTTCCAACATTCTTGAAACTAGTGTTCATACATGGTTGTACTGCCTATGTAGACATAGTTGGACTTCTGAGATACATGTTTGATTATTGCCTTGGTATGCATGGTTGAACTTCCGCTTTTTAAATTTCCAACATTCTTGAAAGCATGTTAACTAGTGTTCATACATGGTTGTACTGCATATGTAGACATAGTTGGACTTCTGAAATGTACTACGTGTATAGGCATTATTGGATTTTTTGGTGTAGTTTTGTGTAGACATAACTTGAACGTCTGATACTGTCTTCTGTATTTCTGCTTCGATGTTCTTTTCATTTGTTATGTGACGTGTTGATTTTTGTTTTCATATATGCAGTGGAAGACACATGCTAAGATTGTGTTCTTTAGGGTCATTGAACGCCCTGTTCTTACTATGGCTCGTGCTGCCGGCCTAGGTAGTGGAAGTTCTCCGAGATTTGAATTCTCGCGGGATGTTAACACTGGTGCCCCCTGAGGGAGTCCCGGACTAGGGGGTGTCCGGATAGCCGGACTATCGTCACGGCCGGACTCCAAGACTATGAGGATACAAGATTGAAGACTTCGTCCCGTGTCCGGATGGGACTTTCCTTGGCGTGGAAGGCAAGCTTGGCGATACGGATATGTAGATCTCCTACCATTGTAACCGACTCTGTGTAACCCTAACCTATCCGGTGTCTATATAAACCGGAGAGTTTTAGTCCGTAGGACGAACAACAATCATACCATAGGCTAGCTTCTAGGGTTTAGCCTCCTTGATCTCGTGGTAGATCTACTCTTGTACTACCCATATCATCAATATTAATCAAGCAGGAGTAGGGTATTACCTCCATCGAGAGGGCCCGAACCTGGGTAAAACATCGTGTCCCTTGTCTCCTGTTACCATCCGCCTAGGCGCACGATTCGGGACCCCCTACCGAGATCCGCCGGTTTTGACACCGACATTGGTGCTTTCATTGAGAGTTCCTCGTGTCGTCGCCATCGGGTAGGATGCCTCATCTCGTCTTTAAAGGCGACACCATCGCCAAAGAAGCCTTGGCCCTTTGGTCAAACTCTTGGCTAGGCGGTTTCTCATGACCGCTAGTTCGCCGCCGCGACAAGCGATGACCTCTCGAGTCATCAAAACCAATCTCCATGTTAGTTCGAACTTGCGAACAGTTAGATCGATCGAGCTCTCCTCCATAAGCGAGCTCTTGGATCGCATCGCCGCCTCGAGTCGCCACAGATTACGACCGGATCGGGCCTAAAACCGATCCGAGAGAGATCGAACCTCCCGAGCTACCCATCATGTTGCTGTGATAGAGGAGCAATGCGGCGATTCTTCTTCTATCTTAAGGACTAGCTACGTCCGGATTCGATCCTCCATGCGGACTCCAGCGGAGGGGCGGATGTCGATCAAGCCACGAACTTAATGTCGGTGGCAGGTCGGACTCATTGGATAGCACTCAAAATCCAAACTTCGAGTTCGAAACTTCTCGCCTTGAGTCCTAAATTGGGCGGGGTTCGGATTTAGTGCCACCGCCCACCCAAACATTAGCGATCTCTCTCGAATTCGGCAAGAGCCCGCTGAAACGATAAATCATTCTTGGGCGATTCCTCCTGGTTATGAACAGGATAAAGGACTGCCGAGAGGAGGACGCAATCCCAATTTTGCAATAATTGCACGGACAAGGAATCCTAAGCGCCATAATTCATCGCGAAATTACACGCTTTGTTGACTTGGTGACCATAGTACAAAAGTCTTGTGCGATGGAGAGCGCTGGAAAACCGAAAGTAAATTTTGGGATAATCCGGCCCGAATACATCCTAGTCCGGAACAAAGGGTGCATCATTATCAAGCACACAGGTTGAATACCAAAAACCAAAACCCCTAAAGTGCAGGAACTGTCTTGGAGGGTTGGCTAAGCGGACCTGCAAAATTCATAGCACGAGGGCGCCACTCCAACTCATAGCCTTGAGCATGTTGGATACTACGGCAGGTGGCCAAAAGTGGCGAAGAGCTTCTAGCTTCAGAATCCCAGCCCGGCAACACCAAGACGGTGTTAGCAGTCTTGAGACTTTCACATCAAATAACATGCAACGAACACTCCGCAACCTTGCGAAGTCTACCAAGTAGCAACAATAAATCCATGGGTGACACGGCTATTACCTTTCATGCGGTGTGAACCTAAATTCGAACTGCCGGGCACCACCGCATTGGTCCTCGGTCCGATAGTGGGCGGCTTTCGCCTTACTAAGGTACTCATGGATGGCGGCAGTGACTAAACCTCATCTATGAGGAAACCCTCGAAAAATGGAAATAGATGGAACCGCATTGAGCGAAGCAGCACAACCTTTAGAGGAATTATCCCTAGCCGGAAGCATGCTGCACAGGAAAAATCACTTTGGGCGTAGTGTTCGCTCACGGACAATTACAGGTCGAGGAGGTCACATTTCAAGTGGCCCCATTCAACAACGGATATCATGCTTTATTAGGACGAGAGGCATTCACAATTTTTCAAGCTACACCCCATTATGGGTACATGAAGCTTAAAATGCCGGTCCCAATGGAATCATCACTCTCGCTAGTGATCCGAACATAGCACTGCTACCGAAAATAAAGGCGATCGCACTAGCCCTCGAGGCACTATCCGAAGCCCTAGCGGCCGAGGAACTCACCGCGATGCGCTCCACGGTGAATAGGGCGATGTGATACTTGATAAAAGATCCAAGTCCACCTCTTTTAAACCAGCGGATGAAATAGTCAAATTCAAGTCCACCCAACGGACCTCGCAAAGACAGCCTCCATTGGGGCACAATTAAACCCGATGTAGACGCGCGACCACGAGAATTTCTACAAGAACACTGGGACATCTTTGCTCGGCACCCTTGAGACATGCCGGGAATCCCGTCGGTGGCGAGCACAGCCTAAATATCCTAAAAGGATTCAAGCCAGTCAAACAAGCTCTTCGGCGTTTTTCTGAACCCAAGAGCGGGTGGCATCGTCCTCCCCGTTGAAGTCCCACATGGGGTGGCCCCTGTACTGGAGCGGCTGCACTCCCCTCATAATGCAGATTGCCATGAATCCTGTCATGGTCAATCCGGCATGAGCCAGTAACTTTATTCGGCTCATCAAATAAAGACATCCCGGTCATCTTCTCTCCGGGGCTCGAGGGCGCCGGCTTAGGCGCTTCTTGAGGAGCATTGCTGAACTCGGAAGGCCGATCGAACAGGATCCGCAGCAGAGCGTCCTCCATGTAAAACCATTCCAAGGCCAGTCTTGGACGCCTTCTTTGGGGTTCCGGATAAGTATCCGGTCCGGCGATCGCCATAGCTCGGCTCCGCCCACTTGATATATTGACCCCTCATGAGAACGGGGTACTAGGCAGAATATTCTCTTCCACAGCCCGAAATGAGCCTCAACGCCCAAGAACAGTTCGCAAAGGGCCACGAAGACCGCAATGTGCAGGATGGAGGCAGGAGTAAGGTGGTGCAATTGGAGGCCGTAGAACTCCAAGAGCCCCCGGAGAAACGGATGGATTGGAAATCCGAGTCCTCTTACTAGATAAGAGATGAAGCATACCGCTCTCCTTTAGAGGATCGGGGCGCTCTGCTTGCTTTCCGCCCTTGTAGGTGGCAACTCCGGCTCGAATCGGAACCATGAAGGCCGGGGGGAGAAATCCCTTGGCTTGGAGTATAACTAGCTCGCTATGCGGGACTGACCATCTCTTCCAATTTCCAGGTTGAGGGCTGGGAGCGCGAGAGGAGGAGCCGCGTCGACTGTCCATGACGGAATGGCCTTTGGTCAGAAGCGCTCCGATGAAAGCTCGCGAAGGAGGGATGGTGTGACTCAGATCTAGATCCTTGCCCCTCTTATATGCGGCTCATTTGCGTGGCTAGGAGGGTAATTGTAAAAATACCCTGGCTTTTCGCATTCATTCAAACACGTGGAAGATGGCCATTATTGGGCGTTGAAGCCGAGGAGCACAGCATTTATCAGAAGCCGGACACTATTCGACAAGTATATGGAATTTGGAGAAGAACCCGCCTCGCAATGCCGAAGACAATCAACACGCCGGACTCATCGTCATTGAAGCCTGGTTCGGGGCTCTTGAGGAGTCCGAACTAGGGGTGTCCGGATAGCGGACTATCATCACGGCGGACTCCAAGACTATGAAGATACAAGATTGAAGACTTTGTCCGTGTCCGGATGGGACTTTCCTTGGCGTGGAAGGCAAGCTTGGCGATACGGATGTGTAGATCTCCTACCATTGTAACCGACTCTGTGTAACCCTAACCTGTCTGTTGTCTATATAAACCGGAGGGTTTTAGTCCGTAGGACGAACAACAATCATACCATAGGCTAGCTTCTAGGGTTTAGCCTCCTTGATCTATTGGTAGATCTACTCTTGTACTACCCATATCATCAATATTAATCAAGCAGGAGTAGGGTATTACCTCCATCGAGAGGGCCCGAACCTGGGTAAAAACATCGTGTCCCTTGTCTCCTGTTACCATCCGCCTAGACGCATAGTTCGGGACCCCCTACCCGAGATCCGCCGGTTTTGACACCGACACCCCCCTGTAGATCCATGAGGTTCTTCTGCCCGTGTGAGTGCTGCAGGTGGTGTTTCTTCCGATAGTTTGTTCGATTCCGTGAATATTTCCCTTTCTAGGATTGATGGATTTCTGGAAACTGTTTGTGGAGAGATGGCCCGTGTTCCGACAATGGTTGAGCGCCTTAGTCGCGTGATCGGTATTCTTCCTCCCGGCCACGATTTTGATTCTGAGTCTTCGAAGGAGATATTGTAGATTGAAGCTAAATATCTTGCCGAGCTTCGTGAGAGTACTTCCCACCTCCGAGCTAGTTTTGTGTTGTTCAAGGAAATGCAGGACGCCCGATGCAAGCCTTATGAAGATGAGGCGAGTGTTGTTGTGAGAGAGATTCAGAGGCAGGACCCCGTTCATTTGGGTCGTGAAGGAGGCCATGTGGAGCGAAGAGGTTTGTTTATGTTGGCTTTTGATATTTCTTTTTGCAATAGTGTTCATTGTTAGCTTTGAGTTATTACTGTTATGCAGTTACAGGGCGACCTTCTTTGTTTATAGGACCTGAACTTCAAGTGCTTCAGCACCTGAACTTCTATGATTTGTGATGGCTGGTCCTTTTTTGTTACTTATTGTATCTTATGGTAGTTTGGTATGTTATCTGCTATGTTTACTGTATTTGGACTTCCATGATGTGTCAGTTGTGATAGCTGACCTTCTCTGATTATGTAACGTGAACTTCTACTGATTAGGTATTTGTTTTCTACATGATTATTTTCTAGTCTTTTTTCTTTTTGGTACTAGTATTTTCTTAGGTAACCTTCTCTGCTTATAGGACATGAACTTCAAGTACTTCTGCACTTGAACTTCTATGACTTTTGATGACTTTCCCTTTTGGTCTTCTTTTGCATCTTAATGGTAGTTTGATATCTGGTCTACTATGTTTACTGTATTTGGACTTCCATTATGTGCCAATTGTGGTACCTGACCTTCTCTGATTATGTAACGTGAACTTTTTGCTGATTATGTATTTGTTTTGTACATGATTATTTTTCTAGGCTGTTGATGATGGTGCTGGGGTTAGGGAGGATGTTTTACCTGTGCATGAAGATGATCCTGTGCATGAAGCTGCCCCTGTGCATGATCCTTGCCCCTCTAGTGATGTATTAGTTGATGAGGTTCATGGCAGTGAAAATAAGGTACCATTTTTTCTTGTCCATTTGTCTTGTTGCCCCTGAGACGGACTTGCTGTCCCTGTGCATGAGGTTCAGTCAGCCCTTTGTAATGACTTCTTGTTTCTTTTTGGAGCAGAAGAATGAAGATGTTAGTGTTGCTCCAGAGAAGGCTGCAGACATGTCCGTCTCAGGCACCGGCTGCTCCGACGGGGTGGTCTTGACTGAACCTCAGTCGTCCGTTGGTCTTTGAGGTTTCGATCTTTGAGCGAGGAAAGACAAATGGAGACATTATTTTGGAGAAAGATCATGTTGAGTCTGCTGTACAAACTAGTGGCGATCGCTGCAAGCCCGAGAAGTATCTGCAGCAGATCCATCGATTGATGTTGATCTTGTACAAAGCGGTGGTAATCTGCCGCAAGCCGGAGAAGTCTCTGCAGCAGAGCCATCGATTGATGTTGATTCTCCGGTTGCTACAGCTGCTGCTTGGTGTCCTTCCCGACGACGCCGCAGCGTCTCATCAAGACGGCGATGAAGATCCGAAGCGATACCTATGGAGAGGAGGTTGATCATTCCAAAGGTCGCCTTTGGTCTAGGCAGGATCCATGAAGAGAGGAGCATGCTTCTCTCTTCTTTCCCCATCCCTCCTGAAAGGACATCCGGTCATCTTCTCTCCGGGGCTCGAGGCGCCAGCTTAGGCGCTTCTTGAGAGGAGCATTGCTGAACTCCGTAAGGCCGATCCGAACAGGATCCGGCAGCGGGGCGTCCTCCATGTAAAACCATTCGAAGGCCGGTCTTGGACGCCTTCTTCGGGTTCGGATAAGTATCCGGTCCGGCGATCGCCATAGCTTTCGGCTCCGCCCACTTGATATATTGACCCTCATGAGAGCGGGTTACTAGGCAGACTATTCTCTTCCACAGCCGAAATGAGCCTCAACGCCCAAGAACAGTTCGCAAAGGGCCACGAAGACCGCGATGTGCGGGATGGAGGCGGGGAGTAAGGTGGTGCAATTGGAGCCGTAGAACTCCAAGAGCCCCGGAGAAAGCGGATGGATTGGAAATCCGAGTCCTCTTACTAGATAAGAGATAAAGCATACCGCTCTCCTTTAGAGGATCGGGGCGCTCTCCGCTTGCTTTCGCCCTTGTAGGTGGCAAGTCCGGCTCGAGCCGGAACCATGAAGGCGGAGGAGAAATCCCTTGGCAGGTATAACTAGCTCACTATGCGGGGTGACCATCTCTCCCAATTTCGGGTTGAGGGTGGGAGCACGAGAGGAGCAGCGTCGATTGTCCATGATGGAATGGGCTTTGGTCGAAGCGCTCCGATGAAAGCTCGCAAAGGAGGGATGGTGTGACTGAGATCTAGATCCTTGCCCCTCTTATAGGCGGCTCATTTGCGCGGCTAGGAGGGTAATTGTAAAAATACCCTGGCTTTTCGCATTCATTCAAACACGTGGAAGATGGCCATTATTGGACGTTGAAGCCGAGGCGCAGCATTTATCGAAGCGGACACTATTAGACAAGTATATGGAATTTGGAGAAGAACCCGCCTCGCAATGCGAAGACAATCAACGCGCCGAACTCATCGTCATTGAAGCCTGGTTAAAGAGACTCTTGAGGAGTCTGGACTAGGGGTGTCCGGATAGCGGACTATCATCACGGCGGACTCCAAGACTATGAAGATACAAGATTGAAGACTTCGTCCCGTGTCCGGATGGGACTTTCCTTGGCGTGGAAGGCAAGATTGGCGTCTGGATATGTAGATCTCCTACCATTGTAACCGACTCTGTGTAACCCTAACCTATCGGTGTCTATATAAACCGGAGGTTTTAGTCCGTGGGGCGAACAACAATCATACCATAGGCTAGCTTCTAGGGTTTAGCCTCCTTGATCTCGTGGTAGATCTACTCTTGTACTACCCATATCATCAATATTAATCAAGCGGGGTAGGGTATTACCTCCATCGAGAGGGACCGAACCTGGGTAAAAACATCGTGTCCTTGTCTCCTTTTACCATCCGCCTAGGCGCATAGTTCGGGACCCCTACCGAGATCCGCGGTTTGACACCGACACCCCACAGTAGATCCAGGAGGTTCTTACGCCGTGTGAGTCTTTGCGGTGGTGTTTCTTCCGATAGTTTGTTCGATTAGTGAATATTTCCCTTTCTAGGATTGATGGACTTAGGCTGTTTGTGGAGAGATGGCCGTGTTCAAACAACGGTTGAGCTCCTTAGTCGCGTGATCGGTATTCTTCCTCCCGGCCACGCTTTTGATTCTGAGTCTTCGAAGGAGATATTGTCGATTGAAGCTAAATATCTTGCCGAGCTTCGTGAGAATACTTCCCACCTCCGGGCTAGTTTTGTGTTGTTCAAGGAAATGCAGGACGCCCGATGCAAGCCTTATGAAGATGAGGCGAGTGTTGTTGCGAGAGAGATTCAGAGGCAGGACCCCGTTCATCTGGGTCGTGAAGGAGGCCATGTGGAGCGTACCGAAGAGGTTTGTTTATGTTGGCTTTTGATATTTCTTTTTGCAATAGTGTTCATTGTTAGCTTTGAGTTATTCTTTGTTATGCGATTCTGAGGCGACCTTCTCTGTTTATAGGACTGAACTTCAAGTGCTTGAAACTGAACTTCTATGATTTGTGATGGTGGCCCTTTTTGTTACTTATTGTATCTTATGGTAGTTTGGTATGTTATCTGCTATGTTTCTTGTATTTGGACTTCCATGATGTGTCGGTTGTGATAGTGACCTTCTACGATTATGTAACGTGAACTTCTACTGATTAGGTATTTGTTTTCTACATGATTATTTTCTAGTCTTTTTTCTTTTTGGTACTAGTATTTTCTTAGGTGACCTTCTCTCCTTATAGGACATGAACTTCAAGTACTTATGCACTTGAACTTCTATGACTTTTGATGACTTTACCTTTTTGTCTTCTTTTGCATCTTAATGGTAGTTTGATATCTGGTCTACTATGTTTACTGTATTTGGACTTCCATTATGTGCCAATTGTGGTACCTGACCTTCTCTGATTATGTAACGTGAACTTTTTGCTGATTATGTATTTGTTTTGTACATGATTATTTTTCTAGGCTGTTGATGATGGTGCTGGGGTTAGGGAGGATGTTTTACCTGTGCATGAAGATGATCCTGTGCATGAAGCTGCCCCTGTGCATGATCCTTGCCCCTCTAGTGATGTATTAGTTGATGAGGTTCATGGCAGTGAAAATAAGGTACCATTTTTTCTTGTCCATTTGTCTTGTTGCCCCTGAGACGGACTTGTTGTCCCTGTGCATGAGGTTCAGTCAGCCCTTTGTAATGACTTTTTGTTTCTTTTTGGAGTAGCAGAATGAAGATGTTAGTGTTGCTCCAGAGAAGGCTGCAGACATGTCCGTCTCAGGCACCGGCTGCTCCGACGGGTGGTCTGGATCGAACCTCGATCGTCCGTTGGTCTTTGAGGTTTACGATCTTGGCGAGGCAAGACAAATGGAGACATTATTTTGGAGAAAGATCATGTTGAGTCTGCTGTACAAACTAGTGGTAATCTTCTTTGCAAGCCGGAGAAGTATCTGCAGCAGATCCATCGAGTTGATGTTGATCTTTGTACAAGCTGGTGGTAATATCGCCGCAAGCCGGAGAAGTCTCTGCAGCAGAGCCATCGGTTGATGTTGATGCCGCTGCACAACCAAATGTTTTTCTTGTTTTAGATTCTCCGGTTGCTACATTGCCGGTGTCCTTCCCGACGGCAATGCAACGCGTCTCAGAAACGGCGATGAAGATACCGAAAGCGATACCCATGGAGAGGAGGTTGATCATTCGGTCTTGCCTTTGGTCTAGGCAGGATCCATGAAGAGAGGAGCATGCTTCTCTCTTCTTTCCCCATCCCCTCCTCTCTTTGTTGTTTGGTTTTTAGTCCATGATATCCCCTGTGAACTGCCTGTGTGGTCTATGTTGAACTTCTGGTTTTGTTGTTTGTCGTGTGGGTTGTAAAGAATGTTAAGTGAACCTGTTTTTCTATGTGGGTGGAGGTTTGTAATGCATGTGTTGTGATGTCTATGATGCTGTGGTTTTATCCTTTCTGATGTAGCAGCTGAAATGTGCTTATGTTTTGAATGTTTGTGCTTGAATGTTGGTCTTAATTGATAACTATCGTGAATCTATGTGTTTTGAGTGTCGCTGTTAATTGCTATTTTCTTTTTGGTGAGCAGATAGCGACCTTCTTTGTCGTCAAAAGAAGGTTGATGACTTTTATTACAAGTGTAACTAGGCTTAGGAATGATCGTTCCAAGAGGTGAGTCAGCTGCTCAATATTTACATCATCCATGTGCCCCCGTGAATTGCACGTGGTTTCTTACGAACTTCCCAACTCTATGTACTGAACTTATTTGTTTTTACTTCTCACGGTGCTGAATTTACGGCATCTTTTGTCTTGTCTTTTGTTGTGATATAGCTGAACTTACGTGCTAACATGTGTTCTGAACTTCACGAGTTTTCGATCTTTGAACTTCTTTTACTTTCTATTCGCTTGTTTTAGATCAATGATTATGTTCCAAAACAAGGAGTGTGAAGCTTCTGTTGAAGATGTCGCAATATCTTTTGGTCCTCGTGGAATGCTTCGGTCTAATGTGGCTGAGTGTGCACTCTCATCTCGTCTGAAGTACGAGGATCGAGACAAACTCATCCTGCCGTATTGGGTTTGTGTAAGTCAACCATCTGATGATTTCTTTTCGTTTTTTCCTTACCATCTTTTTAGTTAAAACTTGTTTGTCTATTTTTGTATTTTTTTCATATGTTGGTGTTGCCTGCATTATTATAGGACAAGATTTTCAGAGGTCAATTTGATTCCCGTGTGAGGAAGTACTTCATGGCGAGTGGTCCAGATAGCATGGATGCACATGATTCGGTATGCAATATCTTGTTATTTGCCTCTGTATTAGTTTTGCAGTGCGATCCACTGTGTTAATATTTGTTTTTTCTTTTGTACAGTTCTGATATTAATTCTCATTTTTTTAATGATTCATGTGTTTATGATTGTTCAGGTTGTTTTCCCTACTTTTGACCCTCCTGAGGTTCCTGCTTCCATGGGTGGTGTCGGTCATTGGGTGTCGGTATTCCTTGACCTGAAGAATTCAAGGTTCCAGCTTCTCGATTCCTACTATGGACCAAAAGATGAATGTGCGGTACGCCTGTTTCGGCGGATGACCGACAACATCAAGAGGCTTTGGAAGGATGCCAGCAACGATAGGGAGACACCCTTCAGTCCTCTTACCATCGACAATTTCCCTCTGGATTGGATTGATTCCCCCAGCAGCAAAACAAGTATGAGTTCCACTTTTTCTCTTTATCACATCTGTTTAACTGTAGTTGTACTTCAGCTGCGACGTGTTTAATTCGTTGGCTTTCTTTTTCTGTTCTAACACTGTTCCTTTTACTTCGTTTGATGGCAGTATCGACTGTGGATTCTTCATGCTTACGAATGTTAATTCGTATCATGACGGGGTTCTTGCAAATTATTCCCATGAGAATATCGGGGATATCAGGAAGACGTGGTTGTACTCAATCGCTTCTTCTAACCTGTTTGAGACAGACTTCCTATCTCTGTTTGGCTACTACACATGTAAGTATTTTGGAAGTTGGACTGCTTACCTGCACTGCATCTTTTATTTTACCTGAACTTCATATTTTTCTCTCAAACCTGGACTTCTGCTTGAGATCTGGCTGGGCTGCTGGTTTCGGAAGGAGAGGAGCATTTTCTTTGTACAAGAACTTCATTTCTATCTTTTTTAATTTTGTTTGTGTGTTTGGTTTCAGTAATTTCTGTCCTTCCATTTCTTAAATGGACATCAGCATTTTTATTCTAATTGAACTTTCAGATATGATGACTTTCTATGGTTTTTGTTAGCTGTAGTTTAATGATTTCGAGTTCATTGGTTTATCCTGAATTGTGCCTCTAGTTGTGCCTGAACTTGATTTAGTTTTTTACTGCAACTAATTTTTTTAGGTCAGCTTGAGTAGTAATCATGTCATGTTTTATTAGTTGGACTGCACATTGTGATGGTCACGAACTTGATTGTTTTTAATGGTGATGTTTTCTCTTCTTTTTTCTTTGGCGATGGATCTGTTGGAGTTGACCGATTACCACTACTCATTCCTCGGGTCACAGGAATACCAGCCTAGGGAGGATCCGATGAGTACAGCTCCGATAGAAGATGATAGACCTCGGACCCTCATTCCTTCCAAGTTGGGGGAAGCGGTGGCGGTATTCGTGGTACTCCAAAAACCCCATGCTACAGGAAGGCTGATGCAGTCGAAGCAGCCGAAGGAAGTGATTTCGTCCGATGATGATTTTGAGAAGATTGCTTACCGAAGAGTGGTAAACGTGATCTTTGGGCTATTCTTTGGTAGAGGTGGGAAGAATGCTGTGATGACCAGGAGGAAACCGGCAGTTGAGTCTGGGAACATAACTACCTCCAAGCGATCATCAAGATTTCCTTTGAAGTGACGTTCTCCTGTCCCTCCCCTGAAAAAATATAGTTACCCTCATCTATCCGAGGCTCGGAAGTTGAAACAGTATGTGCTGAGTAAAGACGGTCTGGAGAAGTATTCTGGGTGAGTTACCCTCTTTCTCTCGTTCCCTTGCCTTGGAGTTGAAGTGTCTAAACTTCTGTTGTCGTATTGTCTGAACTGCCATTGTTTTAGTAAATGAACTTCTGTTTTATGTCTCCTCTTGCCTTTTGAGTTATAGTGTCTTGACTTTTGTTTTGTTGTTGTATCTGAACTTCTAATATATTTTTTACCATCCTTTTGTATTCTGCAGGACAAGCTACTGCATGTTTACCATCCCTGGGAATGTGATTGACCTCACAGGAGATTTCCTTTATAGGCTTTTCGGTGATGGGCAGCAGATGGAAGGATACATAATGGATTATCTCATAACTTTGTGGAAGGATAACTTGGAGACCTCGAGATATTCTCTAATCTGACGAGGTTGTACTTAGTCCCTACTTCATCTGGTTTTAGTTCTTTGCACCCCTATCTCCTTTTTTTGCCTTAGTTTTGTTGTAGTGGCATCGGGAGGTGTTTTAATTGTGTTTTTGGTGAATGCAGTCTTGCTGGAGTATGATTTCTTCTCATAGCAGTTCCAAAGTTTGATGCAAAAAATCTCATGGTCTCCTCCCAATGTTTGTTCGCAAGGAAGAAGACCTTCTTAGCATAAAGCTGGTTAGTTTTCATAACTCTTGCTTTTTTTAATTTCACGTGCATCCTTTTCTTTGAGTTTGTCAATAAGTTTTTGTTCATAGCGTTTCTTGATTACATATGCTTTATAGTTTATGTTCACGGTCCTTTCATTCTTGGCAGTTTTATTGATTCTATTCAAGCCAATTGGCACAATGGCGCACTACAGTGTGTCGTGGTGAATAGATATCGTGGCAGCATTGACATCCTTGATTCACTTTCTTACGATAATATGGAAACGTCGCGATCGAGTTACCATGGGGACTGCCAAAATATCGTGAGTGTTTCTTAGCCTGATCCTCCTTTCACATTCTCTTATTCGACACGGAGATTATTATGCCTTGTGTTGACAAAATATGTTGTTGTCTCTGTTTTGGTATCTTTGCTTGGCCGACTATCATTTAGAAGTTGAACTTACGCTGGTTTGTTTAGGTGGATCTTATGCGGGTGTCGTTTTTTTATGTACCTGAACTTAACTATTTTGGTTAACATGTTTTAGACTTCATCTAGTTTTTTCATTTCCGGCAGATAAAGAGATTTGTTGGGTTGCTCGAGGAGGTGTACAGCAAGGCTGCATACAAGGCGAGCAAGCAGCCTAACTGGGTGACTATTGCAAAGAGGCCGACTTTCATCGATGTTCCGAAGCAGAAGAGTACTGATTGTGGTTTCTTTGCCGTGAAGTTCAGCTCTTCGTTTGATGGCGACGAGATTGTTGGAGACTTTGGTGATGTTGAAGTTCTGTCTTTGTTCTTGTCTCATCATCCTTTGATTTTTCTTGTGTTTTTTTGCTGTGACGCTCCTTCTGTGATTTTAGATATGCGTTACTAAACCATCGTTTTCACCTTTCTTTTTGTTTGCAGGCTGCTGCAGATGACTGGAAGGCTGAGTTCATGCACACTCTGATTTTTAGCGAGAAGAATGAAGTCATGCGTTCAGAGATCCCTAAAGAGATCCAGTCATTTGGCCCGTGAATTCGAAGCATTAGTTTCATCTGTAGATTTGATTCGTACATATTTTTAGGTTTGGCAATGATTTGAACAATTTCGTAAAGATTTCGGTGTAAGAATGTTTTTAGTGATTTGTGTATCTACTATAGGTGAAGCACTACTACTTATGATGTTGTGGACAAATGCATTTGGTGTGAAGAATGATTTGGCTTTGTGAATTTCAATGTACTACGTCGTATTTTCAGTATCCATGTGTTGAATGTTTCTGCTCCAATAGATGTACCTGAACTTCTGCCTCGGTTTTGGTTGAACTGCTTGATTTTTTTGGTGTTGTTTATTTGGGCCCCCAACATATGATTGTAGAATTGAACTACTGCTTTGAGATGTGGTTGGGCTGCTGTTTTCAGATGGAGAGGATATTCTGTGTTGTGTAATGTATTGGTTATTTTCAACCCAACCAATATGTACGCTTTTGCGTAGAATCTGTATTTTGTTTTTTTTTTGTTTTTTCAAGTGGGAATGTATTACTCATGTAAATTTGTGCAGAGATATTGTTGACGTTTCTTTTATCTTTGTCGACATTGTACATGAACTTCTGCACATATCCAAGCAGGACCTGACATTTGAAACACATTGTCCTAGGCTAGGCTTGATAACCTTAGTTTATGCGGCGAAACTTTATTTTTTTAAGCATATTCTTTTCCTACATCGATTTTACATTCCAGAACTTATTCTAGTTGCTCTTTCATGGAATACAACACGAGCACTTGCTCTCATTTCAATCCAGAACTTCTGCAGTAATATTACTTGAACTTCATTCTGTATGTTTTTCACGTTTGTTCTTGCTTGCACTTTCATGCAATACATCACCAGCCAATCTATTCCTGTCATAACATACCAGGACTTCTGCAGTAATATTACTTGGACTTCACAATGTATGTTTTTCATGTTTGTTTTTGCTTGCACTTTCATGCAATACATCACCAGCACATCTATTCCTGGCATAGCATACCAGGACTTCTGCAGTAATATTACTTGAACTTCACAGTGTATTTTTTTCATGTTTGTTTTTTGTTTGCACTTTCATGCAATACATCATCAACACATCTATTCTGGCATAGCATACGGGACTTCTGCGATAATATTACTTGAACTTCACGGTGTATTTTTCAATTAAACACTGCTTGCACTTTCATGCAGTACATCACCAGCACGTCACTTCCTGCCTTAACATACCAGGACTTCTGCAGTAATATTACTTGAACTTCACAGTGTTTTATTACCAGGGGGATGATGACATAATGTTCTAATTGTGTTAATTGACCTATTTCTAATTGTTCATGAGCCTTGCGCTCCTCCTAGGCTTTGGCGGTAGAGGTTTTTGCATGACATGTACCTCTTCCTCTTCATCGTCCTCTTCCTCTTCATCGTCGTCTTCCTCTTCCTCTTCGTCGTCGCATTCCACTTCCTCTTCATCTTCGTCTTCCTCTTCAAATTCCACCACCTTCTTGTTGTTGGCTCTAGGTCTTGTTTTCTGTTTCTTCTCTGGTATTTTGCTTGTCTTTTCAGCATCTGCGCGTTTCGGGCATGTTCTTGCATTATGTGGTTCATACTCCTTGCATACGCTACAAAGCCTGCTGCTTGCTTTCCATGGGTGTGGTCCCTTTTTTTGTTCCATAACTTTGGGCTGTTGTTTCTGAAATTTTGGTTGCTTGACCCCCTCAGCAATGTTTCCTTCCAAGAGTGTTGGGCAGGTCACTTGTTGTGTCTGCAACCTGGTTGCACAAACTTGCATTTCTGTGTCCAAGTGGCACTCCGTTCTCGTCGTGCCTGCGACTCTTCCTGCAGTGGTGCCTTTATTTGAGCTCTCTTGTCACTTTTCTTTGCTGCGATAATTTCCTTCCTACCCTTTGTTTGAGAATACAACGGCAATTTCATCGTCTCTTCTTGTTTCTTTGCTCCATTGTTGGCCATCACCACCTTGTATTGGTTGGCTTGGCGGCTTTGAGCATTTCGGTTGCATAATAATGAAGGTCATCTTCAATTGCAGCGTCCTCTTCAGCCATCCTTTCGTCAGCATCCGCTTGATTTGCTGAATGTATTGCATCAAGCTCTTCCACAAGCCTCTTGAGAACATAGTATGCTCTGTCATATTGCTGGTCACATCTCATCGCTTTCTTGTTAACCATCAAATTCAGCTGCAGCAATATGTCTTTCTTCGATAGCCTTGAGCTGCCATCCGATGCCGTTGTGTTGTAGTCCCTTGTATCAAAAGTTGGTTGTGATCTTGCAGTCTTTGTGTACCGTTTGAGGATATACTTGTTTGGAAAATTGTCAGGCTTGAGGTAGTCAAGTATGTTCATGATGTGAAGGCGAACAGGCTGCATTTTTGTGATGAATGTAGAATGCATAGTTTGAGAGCCGACAATGAGTTTCATAAATTTTGATATGATGCCAGCAGTCTAGCTATTTAATGAGGTTGTTTATTTCGCTCACCTGTGTGTGTCCAGAGCTTGCATTCACACTCGTATATTTCATTCTCTGGGTCAGCTACAACCTGGAATTCATGCTTTGACCAGGAAAATCTTTCTTCATCATCATTGCGGGCTTGTTGTGGTAGTACACAAGGTACTTAGTTGGCTCTGCTTATGCGCTTTCTTGCGGACTAGCGTTGCCTTTCTCATCCTATTTCTCATCTCGGTGTACCGGCTCTCGTGTACTTGATCGACATGTCTTCCTCGTGGCCGTAAGTTGTTTTTGTCACGAGTTAGTGCGCACATGTCAAAAAGTGAGATATTAGTCGAAGCGAGTCATGGTTTTCATTTTTTAAATTCAAAGTGCACATGTTTGAATGTAAAAACAGAACATGGTGGGGGTGTTTTGTACTTGTCATCATACCATGCTGGTCATTGTTTGCTCGTTCTCATACGCATCCGAGTTTGTATGCAAGCATTGACCCGCCTAGCAAACTTGTGTAGGTTCTGGATCCCCTTGACAAACCCTTTCTTTAGCACGTGTTTCATGCTCTCGCTTCGTTGTGTGGAAGTCATTCTAGCACAGAAAATGTTTTGTAATATGCTGAAATCCACATCTTCCTATCACTCTAGAGCTGCATCATCATCTGGTCGTTCTCCAGGTTGTACGTGTGCACGAGTTTAGCCCAGGCATCTTCAAACTCCGTTGGCACCAGCGGCCAGTTTAATATAGTTGTGAACTCCTATTTGAATGTTTTATACTTTTTGTACAGCAACGCGAGGTATTCCCTGTACTTCTTCATGATGTGCCAACGTCATAGCTTGTGTACGGTGTTTGGAAATGATTGTGGTATAGCTTTCGCCATCGATGGGCATTGGTCTGCATGAATTAAAAAAATGAAAGTTGATTCTTCTTTTGTACTGATGGTGAACTTCTGTTGTACAAATACTTGAACTTCACATGCAGTAGTATGGTATCTAAGAATGTCACATATATTTTTTCTTTACAGCGGTGTTCTTTGAACTTACGAGGTATCGATGCTTGAACTTCACAGTTAGTATTAGGACAAACTAGTAGTGTCGCAATCAAAAAATTTCTTAAAGCATTGTTGCTGAACTTCTGTGGTGGCAGTGCTTGAACTTCACATAAATAACTATATTTTTCTGAACATGTTACATGTTTTCTTCTTTACATCTATCTGTCATTGAACTTCTATGATTCCTGCACTTGAACTTCACATTCATGACCAGTTTTTTCTAAACATGTGATGAGATAATTTTGCTTTCTTCAAGCTGTTAGTTGGACTTATGTGCTAATGATGGTTCAAGCTGCTTGTTGTATATTATTTTCAGATAAAACCAAATATACCCAAAACAGACCCACGCACTAAAAAGATGATGAAACTTGAGGAGTTTTTATTTGAACTCACTGTTAGAATGCAAGTTGGGTGCTTGTTGTTCATGCCGTAGAAATGTATCGAACAGCCACTTGAATGACTTTGCATCTTCGTCTCTTATCGAGGCTGACAACAAATATCGTTATTTGCAAGTGATGGTTTGTTCAACAAACACTCTCGAGGGCGTGTGAAATCTGTTGGTCTTGTAAGTCGTGTCGAGATATAGCATAATCGCGAAGTCTTGATAGGCTCCTCGACAGCTTGCATTGGACCAGAAAATGTTTTTAATTGTCTTGTCCTTGTCCACTTGGATGTCATAGAAAAACTCATCATTTATCACCTTCATGTCTTTGAAGAATGAAACAAGTTTCAATACATCATCTAATCATCTTTCCTTGCATTCATGGCTTTCCTGCAAATCACATGAAAACATGCATTTGTTCATTTTTTGCTAGCAAAGGATTGTGAGCTAGGATGCTATTTTTACATTGCTATATGTTGGTGTTTGAGTACTTACTAGTTTAGCAGGTCTCGTCCGGTCATGCTTAGGAAGTAGCTTCCATCTTCATTTTCAGCTAGCATTGACAAGATTGTTGTGTGCTTGACATCATGGTACTGCAAGAGCTTTACGTACTCCAAGATAGTGGGGTCATAATTCTTGTGTGAGTGCAAAAACACCAGCATGTCATCAGTTTGCATGAGATGGTGATTATGATTGTACTCAATGTCCACTGCCATGCATGTGCCATCCTCTTGCACCTTCACCCTCATTTTTGCGTTGCAGCCCGTCCTTTGTGATGTTTTGTTTCGCTTCCTGTTGGCCTCTGAAACTGAAGATGTGTGTATCCCTTGGAAGGCGCAAACAAAATACTTGTGGTTGTCATTTCCACCCGTTTTCCTGATTCCAAAACCAGCGTGTCTGGCGTATCTGTTATAAAATTCCCTTGCTTTCTCTACATCTTTGAATCGCATCTTTAGTCTTGGTATTAGATAATCCGGTAGATCCGGTGTCTGCAGAAAAAGAAAAAAAAATCCAATCAGCACCTTAGAATGCAGTTTATGAACTTGTTATCCTGGAGGGGGCAGAAAATTTGCAGATAATACAAGGTGTGTATATAAATATTTTTTGTCTAACTTACGTGCGTGTATGATCGCAACTCCGCCGGCGTTGGCTGCTGTCCCTCTGGGATGGGGCATGGCGGAGTAATCATAGCGAGATCGTGATGGATCATGAGGAGGAAGGAGGGCTGAAGATGGCATCTCTCTTGTTTGCGTTCTTTTTGCTTGAGGTGGTTGTGGAGGTATTGCGATCCTGTTCTTGGTTTGCTATTTTGTTTTCTGAAGCAATCCATCTACCTTATGCTCCGTACAATTCTGACTTGTAGCAGCAGCAGCAGGATCAAACGGTGGTAGTGTGCAGATCACTCTCCTCCATGTGTGTGTGTTGCTGTTGGATTTGTCCTGGGATCCGGTTTAGTTGCTTCGCTTTGGCATTGATGATGCACACCAGGATAACCTCCAGAGTTACACGCATGACTTGAGCTAACCCCCTCTTCCATTGGCGTGCTTGGTAGTCTGCTAGTGGATACAAAGAATCCGCGGGGGATTTCTGGCGTCACCCAATCAGGTGGAGGCGCAAACTTGTGTGGATAGGGCTATGACCCAGCTTCTCGGTAGTATCCATGTGTTTCGGGTGTCGTCCATTGTTGCTCTGGAGCAGGTTGGTAATGCTGTTTGTGCGTTTGAGGCATGACCCATTGAGAGGGTGGTGCAACGCATCTGAGGCTTTGCATTGTGAACTTCTTGCTTGGAAGTTCTAAGCTTCTTGATCGTCTCTCGTCCTCGACATAAAAGGAAAAAATGTACATTAGCACACGGATTATATCTGGATATACCTTCATAACTGAACTTAGCTTTGTTCCTGACTGAACTTCTCATATAAAAGTGGTGAGAGACATCACGGTAAGCCTTTGAAGTGAGCATCGCCAATGCCTTTGTCGTGAACTGAGCACCATTCACGAGCGAACTTCACGGTGAGTGTTTTTAATTATGCAATATTAGATTACTTATATGTACCTGAGCTGAGCACTCTTCACAACCTGAACTTCTTGTCTTGCAAAGGGAAAATATTGTCTATATTTAGGAAACACAGAACCTTCACTAGTTTTTTGAATGGTTGGATTTGCTAGTGCATACCAACTTTGACCTTCAAGTGTCATCACATGCATGTTCTATTTTCATTTTATTTTTTTGAATGCGAAATGCTAATGTGAATCAGGCAGATTTTATAGTGTTTGTAGCCTGGACTGAGGCTCATGCACTACTAGAACTTCTCATGGTTGTAAGCACGAGATTTCAAAAAAGCTTTTGTAGCCTGGACTGAGGCTCATGCACTACCAGAACTTCTCTCGGTTGCAAGCAGGAGATTTTAAAAAAGCATTTGTAGCTTGGTGAGGCTCACACACTACCAGAACTTCTGATGGTTGTAAGTAAATAACAAACCGAATGAAGGAAGAAGTTCAACCATACCCTGGCTATAAGTTCGGCCAACCTTTTTCCAGCAGCTGATAGGCCACCCTGGGAACAATTCGTGGTGGAGGTATGAGAGGAATCCCATGGCAATCCTTGTCTTGCAGAGGGCGCGAAGTTCATCATTGAAGCCGAAGGTTAGAGAATGCAATATTGAAGAAGAAGGCAAGGCGGGAGGAAGTTCATGTCTTGTCGCGGCTGAATTTGAGGCGCGGCAGAATCGCCTCCGCGGAGGAGTTGCTCCGTTGGTCGCGCCGCTCGCCGCCGGTCCCGTCATCTGGTCTGCCAAGTATTCGGGCGGTGGTGATGTGACGAGGATGCAGCTTCCTGAAGTCCATGGTGGTTTCGCCGCGTCCAGGCGACGCTGGCTCCCTCACGGCGTCGCCGTTGCTTTCCTTCGCCAAGGCCGGTGGCGGCAACGAGCTGTAAACAGAGTGGAGGCGGCGGACCCGGCCAACCAGAGCTGGTGAAGAAGGGGGCGGCGGATCCGCGAGCCAGGATCTGTAGGCGGGGAGGCGGATCCGGTGATCGGCGGCCACCACGGGGAGGTCGGGATCGAGGAAGGAGTTGGGTGGGCCGCTCGGGATCGGGATCGGTGGATCTGTCGGGAGGCCTCGGGATCGGCTGGGATCTTGTCGGGCCGGAACGGCAGTTCGAGAAGTTCAGGAGGGCCCTGTCGGGCCCATATAGAGGCTGGTGTGATCCGAATAACTATTCTAATCCTGGGATTAGAATAGTGCTACTATATATATCTATACCTACAAATTTTCATCCGTTCACCATTGAAAAGTCTTTTTCTATTCGAGGTGGTACTAAATTTTTGTCCGCTCTCTATTAGAAAAGGAAAAACGCCCAAATTCATATATGGGCCGCCAGCGGTGTGGCCCAGCAAAGCCAGCCCGTTTATTTTCGTGCCCACGCAGGTAGCAAAACTCTATTTATGCAGTGAGCGTCAAATAGCCGCAAATTCACACATGGCCACCAAGCTGGGCTGACGCGTTTTCTTTTTGTTTGTTCTAAGTTATGTTTCTATTTTTCCTTTTCTATTTCTTTCTCTTCTTCTTTACTGTTTCTTTTACCTGTTTTCCATTGAATTTTACTTTTCTTTCTCCCTTTTTCGTATACTATTTTTTTCAAAAAAGTTCGTAATATCAGAAAAAATCAATTTAAATTTTTTTTCAGAATTTTGAAATATATTCCATTTTAAAAAATGTTCAAAACGTTATATCTTTGTTCTCATTTCAAAATAGTCACAAATTCGCATAGCGCACCCAAGTTGGCTTGAACCATTTTCTTCTTTATGTTCTGCCTTTTGTTTCTATTTTTTTCGTTTCTTTCTCTGTTTCTTTTGTCTTTTTCCTTTCAAGTTTATTTTTATTTCTCCCTTTTTGAGTAAATTCATTTTTTAAAAAGTTCATAATATCAGAAAAATATTATTTTTTTTAAATGCCCAAAATTTTAAAATATATTACGTTTTGCAAAACGTTCAGAACATTAGATCGTTGTTCTCCTTCCAATATTGGTTCAGATTTTTGAAAAATCCATTTTTTCTTTGTGTTTTCCAAAGTTATTTGAGATTTTCCAAAACAGTAGCATTTTAAAAATATTCCAAATATTCATGTTTTACTGTTTTTGTGAAATGTTCGCAAATTCAGAATAATGTCCGAGTTTATAGAAACACATTTTAAATAATTGTTCTGAGTGTTCAAAATGTGTTCCTTTTTCAAAAAGAATCACAAATTCCAAATATTTCCATGTTATTATAGAAGGTTCATGTTTCAAATAAAATTTTGAATTTTGAACGTTTCAAAATTTGTTGTGTATTTTTGAAAAAATGTAAAGAATGACCAAAAATGTTTGGGATTTTCAAAATTATTCATGTTTCCAAAAATATTCAGAAATTTTTATATTTTATAAAGTAATTTTTTTTTACCAATCTGACGTGGGAGTATAATCTTAAATCTTTGAGTTGGCCATTGGTGGTAGGACGCTGCACGTAGTCGTGTCTTTTAGGTCAAGATTTGGATCCTTCAACTCATCACTTTTGGGATTTTTTCGCGCCTTACAAACACAGGTTGTCTTGGAGCCTACCGGTGTGTTGGCCCATACATGAACTGATGTGCATCCCGCGCGCTATTTTACGCAACTAGCTTCATATAGTAGCCCCCGTGCAGTTGGCCCAAGAAAAAAATTGCTTCATTGCACAGGCAATATTGGGCCTTAGCCGCACTCCCCTACCGGGTCGTCCGAGGGAGAAATTTGTTTCTTAGGCCAATAAAAGACAGCATGCTGGTTTGGCTCGAATAAAAATTTTGTGGGCACGTTAGTGCTAAAATAATAAAAAAAACCTAATAAAGAAGGGACAATGATGTCTGGTTATGCGCTAAATATGCTAATGAAACGGGATTTATGCGCTACAATTAGTAATCCATCCGGTTACGCAATCGTAAGAGAGAGTGGTTAAAACAACCGTGCCCTGAAGGTCACCGCATAGCTACCAAATGAGGAGGCAGACACAACCACGAGATGAGGCGGACCCAAAGGAAAAAAAGGCACGA
>JAHIAM010004557.1:0-27499 GCA_021605205.1 Aegilops longissima
AAGAATATTTTGGAGTGTCACAAGAATTCTATAATTTTAAATTTGGTGAAGCCCCTAATATTAGGAAGACCGAGTTGAGGCGCTATCACGCCTTGGCGGACAATTCCGGTTCCTCGCTCTAAGCGGCATAAGTCTCTAGGGACCCCAAAAACCTCTCGAGCAGTGACCGGCTCTCGCCCCATCATAGCCAGTCAGTTTTAGCTTTCTCCTTGAGGTGCTCAACCCAACTCAACCAGAGGCGCCAATCGTGATGGTTCTCCACAGTGCAGCGTTAGCCGATAGAATGGAGCGTAAGGCAGCAAAACGAGGCGGGCAAACCCAACTATTGACCCAAGACATGATTGAGCCGATGCATATAATGCTATAAGTTGAGGTGCCGCACTTGTGAAAGTGTTAGGACTTATCACACCATAATTTTGGGGTACTTAAGCTCCTGGTGTATTGGCGTACCAAAGTGTATGCAGGTGCAGCATGTCATGAAATGAACATATATATAGATAAAGAAAGGATTAGAATAATAGGCAAAAGCTATGTATTGTTTATTCAAAAGCTGCAAATAAAAGCAGAGCGATACTAATAGTGCGATAAGCAAGGGATGGGACTATTTAACATATCCCCCCTCGGGGTAAGGCTGTGGGATGGTATGTAAAAGCAATTATAATGCTCGTAGTAGAGACCACTGAGCGCTTCGACGCAACTACGCTTCCTGGATGTAGTATCGTGATTCGGCGATTCTAGTGCGGACAGGACTTACGGAAAGCGGAGTCACGAAAGTAAGAAAAGAAAAAAGAAAAGAATGACACAATCGGGGAGCCCTAGTGCGTTTGAGCCGCGTGCAGGCGTGCCATGGTCGTGCCCCTCCTTATGCCAATGGTATCTCGGGCGTAGTTATATGCAGCGTAGTACTAAACCGGCTGTTTCGCGAGGTGGGGTTGGGGCGGATTACTCTGCGATGCTTGAATCGTGCGAGGAGGTCTTGTTGTAGGAGTTTACTAAAGGTAGCGCTTGGCGGTGTCCGGACGTTTAGTGGGCGGACTCGAGAATTGATGTGAGGCTGCTTTGCACCTCGCTGCGAAACGCCGTGTGCTCCTCCGTTCGGAGAAGGCGTTCGGTGTTCCATTGACCGTGATTACTCCTCGAGGGCCTGGCATCTTGAGCTTGAGGTATGCGTGGTGCGGCACCGCATTGAACTTTGCAAATCACGGTTCGTCCAAGCGATCGTGATAACCGCTGCAGAGCGGGACTATGTCGAAGATTAACTCTTAAACCGGAAGTTATCAGGGATCCGAAGACCACTTGAGTGTGGCTGAGCACATACAATTGGCCTCTACACGGTATGATGCCTTTAAAGGTCGTCAATGTAGGTTTAATCCTTGAGGGTCTATGCCCATTTTGCTTACTTTGTATCCACGATAAAGCGGGTTCAGGCTGCTACCGCTTAAATCCATCAGGACTCTAGTGAGGTGAAATCCGTCAATAATTGGGTCGAGAACCAATGCAGCGAAACCGCCATGGACGAATGCTAGTGGGGTGGTCCCTTTGATCGAAGGTGATCGGGCAGGAAGAACATGGGTTGAACTTTGGGGTGGCCTGGCTCCATCGCATATCGTCCCTTAGTGCGCTTCCGCTCCCTTTTGGGTATGTGGGTTGCGTATATCATGTTCACCGTCCGCACTTGTGTGGGGAAAGCCCTCATGTAATCTATTGTTACGTGACGGGGCTCTTCCTCGTCGTCGCTATGCAGCCCCTTGTCATTGAGTTGGCACTTAACGCGCTTGCTTGAACCCAACAATCCTTGTTGGTGTGATTGGCTGGTTTTCGGGAGGTGCCATGTATACGGCACAGCGATCGAGTATTCGGTCCAAGTTGGGCCAGACCTTGGGTATTTCTTTTGAATGGCTTCCCGTGACGGGTTTAGAGCCTCTGAATTCGGCATTAGGGCGTATCTTCAGCATTATTCCGGTGTAATCGGCGCTTGTTCTTATTCTGCGGCGGCTTTGCCATTGCTGTCCTTGGTATCCGAACTACCAGGATTTTTGGTCAAGTTATTACTCAGCTACCATTGTCTTCTCCAGCATAAAAGCGTGTCATGAGTGTGGTGAGGGCTGCCATGGATTCCGGCTTTTCCTGTCCTAGGTGCAGTCTAGCCACTCGTCGCGGATGTTATGTTTGAAGGTTGCAGGGCCTCTCCATCCGGACGGTCGACGATTTGATATTTCTTGGTTAGGAACCGTGTCAGAATTGTCGGCTGATTCTTACAGCTGCTGAATTATGTGGATGAGGTCATCGGCGTCTGGTGGTCGCACACATATGTGCCTGGAAGTTATCAAGGAATCGGCCTCAGGTCCTCCCAACAACCAATCGATTCTCTTTGGCAATTGTTGAGCCAATGCCGAGCTGTTCCTTTAAGCTTGAGTGGGAGGTATTTGATGGCATGTAGATCATCACCGTGGGCCATGTCGATATGGAGGAGATAGTCCTTGATCCGGACCGCGGGATCGTGGTACCATCGTATGATTCAATGTTTACTGGGTTTGAAGCCCTCGAGGTTGATGATCCATTACTTCATCGCTGTGAAGCATAGTGGGTGTCTGGCGCCTCTGTATTGGAGGCTATATCACGGCGTAGCTCATATGAGCTTTGTCTCTGTGTTGGCCCGGCGAATTTGCTGTATCCGGCTGACGGTAATCATCCAGTCGTTGGCGCCCGCGATCCGTGGATCGATCTTGTATGTTTTTGTATCCTCAATATATCTACGCCAAGTCCGAGCGCGTTTTCCATGCCTTGGTACTTTTGAAGCGGCGTCCGAGTGCGGCTTGAATGGAGGTCTAGGGCCTCTACTGTCACGACCACGGGGTGGCGGTGGCCGCTTCATGCGGCTGGTGATGTAGGTTTGGGTGCTGCTTCCTCTAATTGGGGTAGCAGCCTGCGTTCTTGATATTTTTGGAGGGCGTTCGAGTTCATACTCTTGACTGCAAGGACTTGATCCATCATCACTGCGAGGTCTTGGTCAGCTCTAAGCTATTGCTGCTTTTCTTGAGGCCACTTGCCGTGGCCATAAGCCTACGTTTGAAATGCTCCTGTTGGCGGGATCCTCGGGCATAACAAATTAAAGTAAATCGTCGAGGCTTACCTCATCTTGGAGGAGGCGTATAATTATAATCCTCTACCTCTCTTTACGCGACATCTGCGGACTTGCATCTCCCTCCTCTGCAGCTGTGTCCTGCTAGGGGGTTGTCTTGACAACTGTCAAGGTGTTATTATCTCCGTCCGGAATCACCATTTTTTCTGTGGCGGGATTTAGGCGCCCGCTGGCGTCGGCCTTGGGCTGTTTCTTGGAGGGTCATCCTCCATTTGTTCCATCGCCGTTCCCATCTTTGGGATGTCCACCATGTATATGTCGTATGTGAGGTGGCTACCCAGTTCCACATAGTGCCGGGTCTTGGTCTTCTCGGCATAAATCATCCATACCGTCGATGTCTTGGTCGAAGTCAAGCATGTCGGATAAATCATCGGCAGTGGCTACAAAGTGGGTGGTGGGTGGGCATTGAATTTCTTCGTCGTCTGCATCCCAACCTTCGACGACCGTAGTCGGCGAGGCTCTCCTGATAAAGAGAGAGACTTTAGTGAATTCAAGATGTCGCCCAAGGCGAGTGCTGAAAGATGTCATGGCGGTGAACTCCATGACGGTGCAATCGGATTCGATTGGCGGTGCGGAGAGGTTGGTCCGGAGAGGATCCGGCACCTCGAGTCCGCAGTCTTCATAAAGGTCGAGGATAGAGTTGGCTCAATCGCCCGTTGAGATCGTAGCCACCGAAGTGTCAAACATGCGTCCTCGATCGGAAATCGGCTCCAAGCTAGGGGTGGAGCCGGGCGCAAGTCTGACCTCGAGGACATTGTTGGTGACGAGCTAGATCGTGCCCAGCGAAGCAGTCGCGGCGCCTTGGGCGTGGCTCGAATCCTTGAAGATCAAGTCTCCGTGGATGTCGGCTGTGTAGTTCAAACTTCAAACCTGACCTGATGGCGAGGCGTAGCTTCGATCTACTCCGGATGGCCAGCGAATTGGCCCATGATTACAAAGCAGCGAATCGAAGATCTTTCGGGGAAAAGTCTCACCCTGGACTGCGTCGTTCTTGATGATCAAAGGGCCATCGGGCCTATAGGTGGCGACGGAGGAACTCCCAAAGAAAGCACCAATGTGGGGTGTCAAAACCGGTGGATCTCGGTGGGGGTCCCGAATTGTGCGTCTAGGCGGATCGTAACGGAGACAAGGGACACGATGTTTTTAACCAGGTTGGGCCCTCTCGATGGGGTAATACCCTACTCCTGCTTGATTAATATTGATGATATGGGTAGTACAAGAGTAAATCTACCACGAGATCAAGGAGGCTAAACCTAGAAGCTAGCCTATGGTATGATTGTTGTTAGTCTCTGGGACTAAAACCCTCCGGTTTATATAGACACCGGATAGGGTTAGGGTTACACAGGGTCGGTTACAATGGTAGGAGATCTACATATCCGTATCGCCATGCTTGCCTTCCACGCCAAGGAAAGTCCCATCCGGACACGGGATGAAGTCTTCAATCTTGTATCTTCATAGTCTTGGAGTCCGGCCGCGATGATAGTTCGGCTATCCGGACACCCCCTAGTCCAGGACTCCCTCAAGGGCCTTCCCGAAATCGGCCCAACAACATCATGTGGGCCGTCAAATATAACACTAGCCCGTTTGACTTTTTGTCCATGTATGCCATGGCGTCGTTAAGCCCATATGAGACTGAGGAGTCTGGATTAGGGGTATCCGACAACGGACTATATACATCGTCGGACTATTGAGCGTGAAGATACAAGACTCAAGACTTGACCCGTGTCGGATAGGACTTTCATTAGCGTGGAAGGCAACTGGCGATCGGATATTATATTTCCTTCCTTGTAACCGACTCCATGTAAACCTAGCCCTCTCGGTGTCTATATAAACCGGAAGGTTGATCATAGAAGGCGATCGCATTACAATCATACCATCATGAAACTTAACTTCTGGGGCTCTGATCTAAGAATGAAAAAGGATTTACCTCCATCGAAGAACCAAACCTGAAATGCTATCTGTGTCCCTTGCTTCTATTACCATCAACTAAAAGCGCTGAGATCAGGACCCCCCAAATCACCCGGTTTATGACTTTCATTAATCTTTCATTGAGAGTTCCTACGTAGCCGTCGCTACAAACTTGATGGCTCGTCTCGTTATGCTGGACAACCTTACATGGGGATCTCTGGCTGTAGGCCAAACTCTACGACTAAGCGGCTTCGTCATAGCCGCCCCATCGGTTTATCAGCGCCGACGGTGGCCTCTCGGGTCATCGGGCATAAACTTCATCAATTCAGAACTACGCCGAATAGATGGATCCGATAGAGCTCTCTTCCCTTAATGAGCTCTTGGATCGCGTTCTGCTGCTGGAAATCATAGCGGACTATGACGGATCGGGCTTAAACCCGACCAAAGGACATTAAATCCCTTGACCACCAATGAGATAAGCGGTATCGGAGGAACCACACAAGGTATCCTCTATTTTGAGGACTAATTATGTCGCATCGCCCGAGCTCGGGCGGACAGCCCCGGGGAGGATATGACCAGGTCCCAGACTTAGAACCGACGCAGGGGCGGAAAAATTGGGCAGCGTCGAATCCCGGTGTTGAACTCGGAAGGTTCCATGCCCGGGGTGCTAGATCGGATCAGAATCCGGGTTGATTATAACCACCCCGTGGACCGTCGTCTCTCCCATATCGGGCAAGAGCTCGAGGCGATTACATCATTCTTGGGCCAGATTCCTCCTTACGCTAAACAAGGTCGAGGGACTGCCACGAGGAGGGCGTAGTCTCGCTCTTACGCAAAACTGCGGACAAAGGAATCCTTAATGCTATAAGTCGCCGTGACATAGTACGCTTTGCGGACTTAACAATCATAGTACAAAAGTACTTTGCAATGGAAAGCGTCTGGAAAACTCAAGCTGAATTTTGGGACAGTCCGGCTTTCACCAAAACCTTTGTCCGAACTAAACGGGCGAACTCTCGTAAGTCGGTCGGTCCAATCCCAAGAAACCAAGGCCCACCCCAGGGCGGGCAACCGTATTGTAAAAATGGCTCAATGGGCCATGTAAACTCCATGGCACTCCGGACACAACACCAACTCATAGCCTTAGGGCATGTTGTATACTCCGGCAGGTTGCAAAAAGTGGCCAGGATTTTCTTACAGAACAACATCCTGCCAACGAGCACAATACGGTACTAATAGTCTTCGAGACTTTTGCCTCAAACAGTAGGCACAAGCGAGCTCATCGAAGCTCCGCGGAAATTTTGCCATATGGCCGAAATAAACCCCTGGAACGACACTGCTATATATTTTAATGCCGTGGCGAACCTCGATCAGACTGTCCGGGCACCGGCTGCTGCAGGTTCTTAGCTGTCGTGGGCGGCTTTCGGCTCATTAAAGTGCTCATGGATGGCGAGCGGATTAAACTTGATCTATGAAGAGACACTCAGCAAGATGGAAATTCACAAAGGCCGCATTGAACAAATCGGCACAACCTTGAGGGAATTATCCCTAGTCGGAGCGCGGTGTGCGGGGAAAAATCACACTCGGCGTGGTATTGACACCGGAGAATTATAGGTCGAAGAAATCACATTCCAAGTGGCCCGTTTTAGCAGCGTACCACGCTCTTTTAGAGGCGGGACAGCGTTTGCAAGCTTTCAAGCTATACCCCATTACGGGTACATGAAGCTTAAAATGCCGGGCCCAATGGAATCATCACTCTAGCGATGATCGGACGTCGCGCTTGGCGCTCGAAAACAAAACCGCAGCACTAGCCACGGAGGCATTATCGAGGCGCTAGCAGCCGAAGAATTAACAACCCTCGGGCCACCATGGACGAGGATGACATGATACTCGACTAGCGACCCAAGTCCACCTCATTTAAACCCGCGGATGAGGTAGTCAACTTCAAGTCCATCAACGGACCCCGAAGACAGCTTCCGTCGGGACACGGCTGAGCCCGCGATGGGCCGCGCCTTTGCAAGACTTCTTCTGCGAGAGGTGGGAGTTCTTCGCTTTGGCACCCATCGGACATGCCGAGGCATCCCGTAGATTGGCGAACACAACCTCAATTTACTAAAAGGATACAAACCGGTCAAGCAGACTCTAAAGCGGTTTTCAAAGCCCAAAGGGCAGGCCATGGGAAAGAGCTAGCCAAACTACCGAGGCGGATTCATCGAGAGATATTAAGCATCCGGATTGGTGGCAAACACGGTAATGGTACCAAGAAGGACAAATCCTGGTGCCTATGTAGCCGACTTTAAAGACCTCAACAAGGCTTGCCCCAAGGATCCCTTTCCCTCCCTCGCATCGATCAAATCATTGATGCCACAGCAGGACACGACTTTGTGTTTCCTCGGCGCATACTACGGATACCATCAAATAAAGATGGCAGAGTGGGACCAAGCTTCAACAGCTTTCATAGCATATATGGCCCTTTTTGCTTCAACACTATGCCTTTGGGCTCCAAGAATGCGGTATAACCTACCAACGCATGATTCAAACATGCACGGAAAGAAAATCGGCAAAAGCAGTGGAGGCATCACGTTGATAGCGTCGTCATAAAAAAAAAGACACGTCGAAACCCTAATAGATGACTTGAGGCTTACATTCGACAATCTTGGACATCGACATCAAGATGAACCGGAAAAATCGTTTTGGCGTACCCTCGGGAAACTACTCGGCTTCGCCGTTTCCAATAGAGGAATTGAAGCGAATCCGGCAAAGATCGAGCTCTGTCACGAGTTGGCTATACCAGCAGACCTCAAGCACCTCAAAAACTAGCGGATGCGTGGCTGCTCTAAGCCGCTTTATCTCTAGAGTTAGGAGAAAGGCATTACCTCTTTACCTTCTTGGCGCACGAACGCCGATGTGGACAGATGCAGCAGCGGCGGACTGGATGAAATATAGACCTTATTGGCGATAATCTAGTACTAACGGCGCCGAATATTGGCGAACCTATGCTGCTGTACATAGGCTGCAACGCATCAAGTTATAAGCGCGGTGCTACGTCGTTGAGCGAGAGGCTGGCGGATACAAATTCCGCTCGAAGCGGTTTACTACGTATCCACGGTCCTAACTCCATGCAAATCGATACCCACACTATCAAAAAATAGCATCACGCGGTTTTAATGGCATCCGGAAGCTCGGCACTACTTTCAAGAGTGTTCGATTATGGTGGCCTCTGAAGTACCACTCAATGACATAATAAATAACCGCGATGCTACGGGACGGATTGCCAAATGGGCCATTGAGCTCCTTCCGTTCGACATAACATCAAACCACGGCGGGCCATCAAGTGCATAAGTATTGGCAGACTTATTGGCGAATGGGATGAAGCGAACTCCCTAAAAAGTGCGGCGCATACTCAAACTGGATCATGCACTTGACGGCTCTAAAATGCTGGCGGATTGGGAGCAGGTGTAGTCTGGCGTCTCCCATCGGAGACACGGTCGATCGTCCTCAAATATTATACAGACTCAACAATGCAGCGAATATGAGGCTCTCTTGCCGCAGTTTTCGGATAGCAGTCTCTATGGGCATTCAATGCCTAGAAGTGTGAGATTCAAACCTGTAATATCACAAATAAATGGAATTTTGATTCCAAGGACCCGAAAATGGCGGCCCTCTGTAATGCCATCCTCAAGATGTCGGCTCGGTTAGAGGGCTTGAATTCCACCATGTGGCAGAAAACAATCAAGCGGTAGACGTGCTTGCTGCGCGCTCGGGCTAACATGACCCTGTCCCACCTAACATATTCTTGGAACAGCTGTTCCAAGCCATCCGTAGTATGGGAAGGGACTCCGGCAATACTACCATGGATCGAATACACCCCAGATTCGAACTACTCGAGACATAGTCGGAGGTTCTACCACCGAAAAATGTCCTCGGCCCATGAAATCATGGCTGTAATGCCCGTGGACCCGAGCCTTTCAGTGGCCCTCGTAAATGGCAGGAGCTCCCCAAAGACCAAAATGAAACACGCTACATCGTCCAAGCTCCAAAGCTTACAAAGTCTCTGAAGGAACTCTACAAGAAAAGCGCTACGGAGTACTCCAAAATGCATCTCGAAGAGGAAGTGCGGAAGCTCTTGGCTGAAATCCATGCAGTGGCGGGCACCGCAGCATTTGAGGCTCGAGCATTAGTCAGCAAGGCCTTCCCTACAGGTTTCTCTTGACCGGCGGCCGAAGCAGGCCTTGCAGGACCTTGTCCAGCATTGCGTTGGTTGCCAGCTCTTTGCCAATCGAGTCATATGCCCTCTACCGCTCTCAAACAATTCCCATAACTTGGCCTTTGCGATGCAGGGGGCTGGATATGGTCGGACCTCTTAAAGGGAAGCCATAAGAAAAAATACTTATTGGTCATGGTGGACAAATTCACCAAATGGATAGAAGCCAAAACAGTCAAAGCGGCGAATCCGGACCAGTAATAGATTTCATATCGGGGTGCATTACACCCGTCGGTGTCCCTAACAACATCATCAAGCGATAATGGCTCAAATTTCACTGTGGCGAAGTGAAAACTTGGTGGGCATTAAGCAGTGCGCTTCCGTCTACCATCCCCAAACAAGCGGCGGGTAGGCGGGCAAATGGTCTCATCATGGCGGCATCAAACCAAGACTAGTGCGATCCTTGGAGTCGGATACTCTTGGTCGAGGATCGACTCCGTTCTCTAGGGTTGCGAACCACGCCGAATCGCACCATCGGATATACAACATTTTTATAGTGTACAGCGGAGCAGTATTACCTGCGACATAATACATGATTCTGCAGCGTGCGCGTATGCGTAGAGAAGGAAGCGAGTTAGTTGGCGGGGATAACGGGCGCCCTAGAGGAGGGCTGGCGACGTCGCAAAAGCCGCTCCGCATTCTATCGGCAGCAGGCTCGGCGATATCAAAAAGAAAGTGCGGCGCCAAAACTTACTGATATTGGCGAGCTTGTTCTACGCCTACCGGAGAAGAAGAAGGACAAGATCAAACCTAAGTTGGAGGGCCCCTTCGTCATTGACAAAGTTCTCACGAGGCGTATAAACTTCGTAGTACATCCGACAACAGACTCAGGCGAACCCATGGAAGGCGGCCAGACTCCGGAGATTCTACGCCTAACGCCGAACTCAATGTTCGTCTCCTAACCCCTCCTTTTTAATTATACTCCATCCCTTTTTCCTTTCTCGACCTTTTTTCTCTTCACACAAAGTATTCAATATAGTGCGGATTCCCGGATCACTCCGGCCGCACTAGGTGTGTAAGCAATACCTGGGGGCTTCCTATACAGAAGCTAAAAATAATTACTCACATGGCTTTCTGCCCATCACATATTCATTATGTTTCCATATGTGCCTTTTCTTCACCGTATATGCATCGATATGACTTAAGATGTGGCCAAGCTGGGTTGCCTGGCTCTTGTATTTATGCCCTACGTTCCCGTTAATTGGCTAGGGCATAAGGGAGCACCTCTGCGATTATTCTGCTGGTTCAGCGGATGTGTACCTCGGTGGGTGAAGCGAAGCTAACTTCCTTAAGAGAATATTGATTGGCGAACAAAAGATGTATTCCTAGAAGTCTTGTGTCTGTGCCATCGTTCGCAGTCGGACATGTGCATCGTTGCATGCGTGCCAGGGAAAGGAACCTAACAGAACTATTCTCCACGGAAGATGTTTCTTACTATCCATGTAATATAACATAACTAGTTGGGTACTTATGCATTCAAGCACTTATGACCCCTCGCCTTGTTTCCACGCATCGCCGGTTTTTTTATAATGGCGGGTATTGGACACACCCGGACTGTAGGATCCGGGGGCTGAGCAGGCCGCCATGACAAATGATTTTAATCCGGCTAGGGCTAATTATGTCCATTAAATTACCAGTCACTTGGATTGACTATATTCCTCCTCTATACCGTCCAACAGGCTATCTAACTTACAATCCTGTTGAGAATACTTAGCGACCAGCGCTACTGGTCATATACCGGACTCACGGGAATTTCTTGCCCTCCGGGCCCTTGATCCTACTTCAGCCATATGGTTGGGTCCAGCTTGGTGTAGCAGCGTATTCACCATAGCCTAGGCTTCTCTTGCACCTTAACGCATGGCGGACACCTTCCACGATCGGAGCGCCGCGTGCTCCTTGAAGCATATCCACAAGCTCCCCATGCCATTCAGCGGCAAGCTTGATGGCGCAAATTGAGCAACACCCTGCATCACTTGCCAGGCTCGCTCGTGCGATTCGAAAAAAATCTTACGATAAATCACTTCGAGATGAGGGCATCTCCTCCTCGGGGCGACCCGTTAACATTCACGCAAGCAAAATTCTTTCAATATACTTCCTCGCGAACTATACCTATAATGCGTCTAGGCACTTACCGTAAATGCAGCGTCGAAGCCTTTTGTTCTCCTTCACGAGTCCGCTTGGTGGCGCGAGATCTTTTAATTCCCGTCCGGCTGGACTTTGGCATCTTCAAGATTGTTCTTCTCTGCCTAACTTCGCATAAGAATCATTTCGCCAGCCTCAGCTGCCTTTTGAGATCGTCGTCCTCTCTTACACCCTCGGATTCACGGGATTATGCGCAGAATTTTACATTAGACTTGTCATATCAACCATTTACTAAGCGGTGTATCTTCGTACAATTGCGGCAAGCTGTTGCAGATGAGGGCTTTTGGGATTCCTCTAACTTTGCAAGCTGCGACCCTCATTTCGGCCTTGCATTCCTCCAGCTCCCTAGACAATTGCTCATTCTTATCTACAAGGACTTGTGCATAAATTGATCTTTAAAATAGTTGTTCCAACGTTCAAGTGTAGAGGCTCTTGCTACACATGCTTATCTAATTTTCTTACCCGTATATCTTTGGTATCTGGTTAAATCGCTCGAGCAAGCCCGCCTTGAACAGCTTGATGTATGTGTCTCCCGAATTGAAGGCGTTAAATGCCTCTTGGAAAGATGTTGTTCAAGAATGCGGCCCGTCGGTGCCAGTGATTCATGGCGCTCTCTACTTGAATTCGTGGCTGAGCATATCCGCATTCTCTGTTGGAGAACCATGCGGCATCGGCCCGCTCCGCCTCCGCTCGAAGCGGTTGGAATCCGGCTGGTGGAGGCATGGTTGGCAGGATCCCCGGATATAGTCCGGCTGCTCCTCTTCCTGCCAGGACACAAGGGGTGATGTCATACTTCAAAATACCATAATCACAGCACAAGTTTTTGCCTTACCTCCATAGCGGCGAGTCGACCCTTATCGCCTTCCTCTTGAGCCTGCCCGATCTGGACGCCCTTGGCAGCGAGTCCCAAGGGGCTTGTCCCCATGCTCCGGCCGTCATCTCTGCAAAAACCACGACACTTCAAGGGTAAGGCATGACATCTGAAGGAGTCCTCTTGAGGAGGATAGGGTTTTTTCGACTTCGCCTCTGTGCGACGTGGAAGCGGCCGGGATAGTTAGCGTAATGGCCCTTTGAGGCGCCATCGCAGCTAAGCTTGATAAAATATCCCGTTGGCGAGCTCCCGGTAATGTCTGGATCTTCTTGAGACACGGATCTAGGGCCCTTCAGGGTCCTCACAGCTGCGAGGAGGGCTGGAGATTCCTTCTACATCCCTCCTCGGTTCCCTGCTCGAGGAATATCGAGGCGGATGATCTTAGCGAAGACAGCCATAATAAGTGGCGTGGGGAAAGGAATGACAACTTACCCAGTTTGGGGGTTGTACATGGAGAATCCATCTCGCGGTTTGATGTGAAGAATTCCTCCTCTTCCCTTTGTATAAATCGGACAATATCCTTGCAGGCGCGGTGGCGGTCCGGACCCTTGACGGCCACGGGTGGCATCATCTTCCTGTCGAGTAATGGGCCGCGGGTAGGCTAACCCGAGCCCCGGACCTTTCAAGACATCGGGCAGGATCGCCCTCAAGACCCCAAGGCGAAGAGCAGCTTTACGAGAGGCGGCGGCAAGGCTGCGGCGCCCCTCCAGTCGAGTCGGGGGCGACTTGAGATAAGCCGACTCCCCAGCTGGCGTCTTCGGAGAAGCCCGCTATGAAAGTCGGCCCGCGACTCAACCACCTCCTGCCTTCGCAATAATGGGCCGGGGCGAGTCACGGCCACGCGCGGCCCATCCTGCCCGTTCGCGAAGGCGCAGGCATAGCCCTGATCGTCGTACCAGCGAGATCTCCATCCGGCGGCAACTTTGTTGCCATGCGACCGACCGACATCAGCCCGTGGCGGCGCCACAATGCCTGACGGCATACATGCGACCGACCGAGGCGGCGAACCGGCAGCAGCGTGGTACGAAGGCGGCGAAACACGACAAAACCAGACCCGTTGAGGAGTCGGCCCCGAGTGGCTAGCCTCCACGGGCCCCACCGCCATTAACCGAACACGGCGGGGAATAGCACGGTGATAAGCCCATCGGTAGCGGCTGTTGCCATGACTATGATAACCAGCGTCATTAGAAGCGGCTATAGTGATCCGCACCCGGCAAGACCCGCCCATGGCGCACAAACTGTCGGCTCCATGCGAACTGTCGGCGGGAACCCGGCGATCGGCGGAGAAGGCGGCGGCTGAGAGGCAGAGCAGGCTGGGACCAGCTTGACCGGATACCATTGAACCCCGGGGTAGGCCTATATAAACCCCTTGGGGCACCCATGCAAAGGTTGGACCACGATAGTTTTAGACACATAGAGGAATAGGAGGCTAGCCGTGCCCTTCTCCTTCCTCACCGAACAGCTCAAGGAGCAACCTTGTACCCACTTTGCCATAGTGATCATGCGGAGACCCGTGAAAGCAGCGGTAGGGGTATTATCTCTCGGAGAGCCGGGCTGGGTAAGATCGCCCGGCGTGCATGCCTTCGCCTCATCCGTTTCCGAGCACGGCGGACGTTCTACTCGCCCCACCATGATAAGCCATCCTTTGGCATATATGGCACCAACCCCGACATTTGGCACCCACCATGGGGCTAGGTGCACCGTCGTCCGGAGACACTGCTCGGGACGGGAACCATTTTCTCCACAGCGGCGCAGCCAGCACAACGCGCAGAACAGGTCTGCACCTGCGTCTTTGCGGTCTTTGAGATCGCTGCGCCAGCCAACCTGCCTCGCAGAACTTGTCGTGTAACATCCCAAACTTCTAAATTTTGGAATGTTATAAACAAATAGATAGATTTGATTTGATTGTTTGATTGGTACTGAAAGTGAGTGAATTGAAACTTTGAAAGTTAAAGGAGAGGGAATAAAGGACTTTGCCAAACTTTCATTTTGCATTTTATGATCTTGGAATTCAAATTCTTTTCATCACAAAACCACGGAGAGAAGATGACATGACTTCTTCCATTTTTTAAATGACAAGGTGTGTTGAAAATATTTGAATTTCATTTGAAATATTTCAATTCTGAAACTTTATGCAACTCAATGATTTTCACGGCGAAGATAAAGGACTTCTTCAAAACATATGAAATATGAGTTGGGAGTTTCAAAAATTAAAATTCAAAGTTCTTTTGAATTTATTTTCAATTTGGAGTTATTTGAGTTTTATTCAAATTATTTTCTCCAAAATAAAATATATGGAAAATAGGGTAACATGATTCCCTACCTCAGAAAAATGGAGAAATAAATTTGAATTCATTTGATATTTTAAAATGATTTTTGTTGGATTTTATTGGACCAGAAGCACTCTTTGCTTTATTTAAATTTGTGTGTATTTTATTTAATGCTATAATAATGTTCATCTCGTGAAATCTTTTTCTGAAATTTTGATATATTATATGCCTATATAATATTTCTATTTATTTTATTTTTATTTATTTTTGTTTATCTGTTTTATTTAAAAAAGACTTCCCTCCATGGCTTGGGCGGCCCAGCCAACCGGCCAGGCCAAAATTGACCAGTAGCGCCCTCGCCACCGACCCAGGCGAGTCCCTTGAAGCACGCCCGCCGCCGCCCCCTCCTCCGCCACCACCTCTTGACTCCCTTAAAGGGCGCCGCCCGGCCCGTTTCCCCTCTCCCTCGCTCGCCACCCGCTGCCCAAGTCGCCGCCGCCGGCAAGATCCACCAGCGCCGCCCGAAGCCGCCACCCCGCTGCCCATGCCCACCATCGCCACCACCGCACCGCCGCCCAGCGCCGCCCTCTCCGTGCGCCTCGCCGTCTCTCCGGCGACCGGACACCGCTGCCGGAACCCAGCGCCGCCTCGCCCGGACTCGCGGAGTCAACCGCCACCGCCGCCGCGGTTTCCCTCTCGAACCGGTACAACCCGAAACCGATCCGGTTTTCTTTTAATCTCGGTTTATTTTAAAAACCGGTTTTCTGTTTTAATCTAGTTATTCAGAGGCGTTCGCTGGTTAGAGTTAAGCGAGCGTTAAGCTCGATAGAGATTTTCTTTTATAAATAGATTTCTGCTAGGGGACCCGTATGTAATTATTTTCTTCACAGATTAGTCCCTAATTTTCAAGCGACTATAACTTTTACTCGTTAGTCAAATCCATGAAACCAACGCCCACTTCTTCGTTCGACCCCTCTATCCAGTAATGCAACTCAAACTTGTTTTTGAAGGTTTTAAAATTTGAATACAAACAGATCTGTATTTGAACTTCGTTTGGTCATAACTTGAGTTTCGTAACTCCGATTTAGTTGATTCTTTTTGCAAATCGAAGCTCTTGACCTAAACTTTCTGATAAGGCCAAATTCACATAATTTTGGTACTATTAAAAATTGTTTTATGTTGCAAGAGTTATTTGATTGGTTTTGTTGTTTTCCGAATTGTTTCTTCGATCTTTCCAATCTTTTGGAGTGATTGCTTATGTGTGGTTACTATTGATTGCTTACGATAGATTGACCGGAGTGTGACGAGTAGACCTATCAAGATTTTTGAGTGCGAATCATCTTCATCAACATTGCAGGCAAGTAACACTTGATCATACCCTTTTCTACCAGTTTTATCCATTAGCTCAATCCTCAAACATTGCATGATTAGGATGTCATTAATTTGTGGGTTAGGAAGTAGATGATGAGGTAAGAACCTATTGCCTGTTGCTATCAAACCCTTGGGAGTTACTTCCGTGTTGTTTATATTGCTATGCTATGCTCATAGACGTGGTTTGGGTTTGAGATATATTCACGACAGATGTGAGATTGCTAATTAATGGTTTACCTAAGGTGGCAACTTAAATACACATCTGGGTGGATTGAGGCACACAGGGAACCCAGTGTTGTCTGTTTATTTTAGAAATCCCGGGTACCGTGTGATCTTCCTATGGACCGCCACCCAGGGCTCAAAGGGAACTGAGATTATTCATGCTAGAAACTTCCGTGTGCAGCCACAAGCTATTATGGGCTCTAGCATAGTTGAGTAAGTTCGTGAAGCTCTTGAAGAGGTAGATCAGCGAGATAGTGGGTTTTGTAGGTTTGGTATGATCTACCGGAGTAGAGAGTTAATGTTTACGAAAAGCGTGTCTCGGTCATCCGTTTCTCAAACACCATGTAGTCACGAGAAACCAGCGGAGAAGCGATCGAGTCTTGTGGGAAAAGTGCGCAAACCTCTGCAGAGTGTACAATCTAATCATGGTTAGCCGTGTCCCCAGTTATGGACAATTCTGAGTATCTAGCACTTGAGTTTTCACATGTATCTCATCACTCGAAATTAATATTGTTGGGTCGTTTAATACCTTAATTGGGATTGAGTTGGGGTTATACCTTCTCAATGATGTTTCAACCACCATGATAGTTAAATTAAAATTTATTCCTTTGATGTAGGGAAAAATTGGCTTTATGCAAAACTGTAACCATAGAGCTTTCCACAGCCATATATGCATGTAGTATAGCTTATTCTTTCATTACTCTCTATGTGTTACATTGCCAGCATATTCCATGTGCTGACCCGTTTTTGGGCTGCAACTTTTCATGTTCGAGACTTTTTGAACAACAGTAAGTGATATGTTAGGGTTCGATTTCCTATACTCAACTTTGCCGTTGGTGTTGATGGGAATCCACAACCTTGTTGCTTCCGCTATCTTTGGATTGAGGTAATAGTATTTCGTTATTCATACATGTGATTTATCTCTGTTATAAATCCTTGATCTTTATTGTGTCGACATACCGATCCGAGGGATGACACTAAGCCACGAAGACTTGATCCATTGGTCGGTCGCTACAAGATGAGTATCGAGCCTGAGTTGTTGTAGGGCGTGACCCTAAAACTGACAAGCCTATAGGAAAGATTTTCTCTACTACTTCATTTTCAAAAAGATCTTTTACCTCTCTTCTCTTCTGAGCTTATTCAAATATTCCCTTTTAGTGAGACCATACCCATTTTCCCCTTTTGACCACTCGAAGATTTGACTGATGAGACCACTCCAAGGAGACAAGATATCGGACAACTAAGACCATTTGGAATGAAGAAGATTTTACTGTGTAAATGGAAACTACAACTGTTGAAGACTCCGTAGACTAGGAGAATTTGAAGGCTCTAAAGAATTCCTAGATCAAGGTGTATCGGAGAAAGACTGGAACATGGAGCATTAGAATTCAAAGTTCTGTCAAGGAAAACCCTAAGGCAGGAGATATCAACTATGGAATGCTAGCTCATGGAAATGACAAAAGCGAAACACGCTATCCATGATGTTATCGCCCGCTTATGCTATTGTCACCGTCTTGGAGTTAAGTATCGAGATACATGGAAGGATGGATGGTAGAAGGCTGATGGAGCATCATCGGCAAAAGATGTAGTTTTAAATCTTAGCTGGTGTATCACGAGGATCTGAGTGTTACATCGGGAAGTTAAGATGGACCTACAAGAAGCAATATTTGACAAGAAGGCAATTGGTGAAGAACTCGGGAACGGGCTGAAGTAACAAACGGAGGAACAAAACCTCGAGATAACTTGAGATTAATCGGGGCCGAAGGACAGTAGGATCATGGTTCATGTCAAGGAAGTTGAAATCAGAAGTTTGGAATGCCACTCCGGAAATATTAAAGGGCGTCGCGAGAGACTTGGCGTCAACGAGAGATGATCGGCAAAAGAACTTGAGCGGGACAAGCACGATTGGAAGAAGCTATCGGAGACATGAACAAGACTTGAAGAGTTTGATGACTTTGAGATCCATTGACCTTTAGAAGACCAAACCCGTTGTACTTACATTAGATGTGACGATTGTGAGCTGTCATTTGTTTGATGTTTTTCCGACAGCCACAATAAAAAACCTGTCTTTTCAAAACTATTGTTTGCATTGTGTGTATCCCTCTCTAACTCTCTTATCCCACCCCAAAACCCATGGAACCAATAGAGGACGAATGGAGATGAAATCATATTTCCTGGACCGATGGGTCAATTGGAGACGGACCGATGGATTGAGAACATGGAAGAATCAAATGGAGAATAACCCTATAACCGGAAAGGATATGACCCAGCATGCCCTTCAGTGCTTTGAAAGAGGTGCTGATACTTGGTGGAGGATGTACCAAACCATCAACGGATGGCAAGGAGTAACCACTTGGGGAGAAATTAAGTTGACTTTGCTAATGTCTCGGTTTGTGTCCCAGAAATTGAAGCCTTGGGAAGGATATGAAGAAACCTTGTGCATGCAAGCTCTGTGGAGAAATAGGACACACCCATAAGGAACACAAGGATGAATGCCCTAATTGTGAAGGAAGTCACCCAAGCGAAGAATGCCCAACTAGACAGTTACTTGTTTCTTGTGTGAAGGAACTACCCACTACCACTTTCGGTGTCACATTTACACTGTAGTGCAGAGAACCATCCAGCAGAAGAAAGAAGAAATGAAAGGAGCCCTCATGGAGATGTTAGAAGAACACATGTGAAGGAAGATGTTGAGGACACACACAAAAGGAAACAAAATTAAAGCCCGCATCCGGCCTTGAGCGCAGGCGGCCCGAAACCTCCTCGCGGACCTCCTAGACCAACTTCACGTCACCCTGGGTGGCCAGCCTACCACAGACTTGGAGTCCGTAGCTGGCTCCACCGACCCGATCTTTGGGGACTCCGACACGCGTCGAAATATGCCCTAGAGGCAATAATAAAGTTATTATTTATTTCCTTATATCATGATAAATGTTTATTATTCATGCTAGAATTGTATTAACCGGAAACATAATACATGTGTGAATATATAGACAAACAGTATGTCACTAGTATGCCTCTACTTGACTAGCTTGTTAATCAAAGATGGTTATGTTTCCTAACCATGAACAAGGAAGTTGTTATTTGATTAACGGGATCACATCATTGGTTGAATGATCTGATTGACATGACCCATTCCATTAGCATAGCACCTGATCGTATAGTTTGTTGCTAGTGCTTTTCTTCATGACTTATACATGTTCCTATGACTATGAGATTATGCAACTCCGTTTGCCGAGGAACACTTTGGGTGCTACCAAGCGTCTGGCGTAACTGGGTGATTATAAAGGTACATTACAGGTGTCTCGAAGGTACATGTTGGGTTGGCATATTTGAGATTAGGATTTGTCACTCCGATTGTCGGAGAGGTATCTCTGGGCCCTCTCGGTAATGCACATCACATAAGCCTTGCAAGCATTGCAACTAAATGTGTTAGTTGTGAGATGATGTATTACGGGCGAGAAAAGAGACTTGCGATGTGAGATTGAACTAGGTATTGGATACCGGCGATCGAATCTCGGGCAAGTAACTATACCGATGACAAAGGAACAACGTATGTTGTTATCTTGATCGACCGATAAAGATCTTCGTAGAATATGTAAGGACCAATATGGGCATCAGGTCCGCTATTGGTTATTGACCGAGAGGTGTCTCGGTCATGTCTACATAGTTCTCGAACCCGTAAATCATGCAACAACGTTTCGATGGCGGTCATAATGAGTTTATAAGTATTGATGCACGAAGGTTGTTGAGTCCGGATGTGATCACGGATATGACGAGAGTCTCGAAATGGTCGAGACATAAAGATTGATATATTGGAAGCCTACATTTGGACATCGGAAGGTTCGAGTGAAATCGAGAATTTGCAGATGCAGGGAGGTTACGGAACCCCGGGAACTACATGGGCCCATAGTGGGCCTTGGAGGAAAGGAGAAGGGCCAGCCCTAGGTGGCGCGCCCCCTTCCCTAGTCCTATTAGGACTAGGAAGGTGGGCAGCCCCCTCTCTCTCTCCCCTCAGGAATCCTATTCCAACTAGGATTGGGGGAGTCCTACTCGGAGGAGTAGGACTCCTTAGTCGCCTCCTCCTCTTGGCGGCCACCTCCCCTTGGCTCCTTTATATCTGGGGCAGGGCACCCCAAGACACACAAGTTGATTTCCTTAGCCGTGTGCGGTGCCCCTTCCACCATATTCCACTTGGTCATATCGTCGCGGAGCTTAAGCGAAGCCCTCTTGCGGGAGAAGTCATATCGTCGCGGAGCTTAAGCGAAGCCCTGCGTCGGTGGAGCATCATCATCGTCCTGCGCCGTCGTCTTGTGGAACTCATCCCGACACTTTGCTGGATCGGTCGGGGATCGTCATCGGGCTGAGCGTGTGCAGAACTTCGGAGGTGCCGTCGTTCGGTGCTTGGATCGGTCGGATCGTGAAGGCGTCGACTACATCAACAGCGTTGTTATAGCGCTTCGCTTTCGGTCTCACAGTGCGTGGGCGGACACTCTTCCGCTCGTTGCTATGCCATCACCATGGTCTTGCGTGATCGTAGGAAAATTTTGAAATTACTCGTTCCCCAGCAGTGGTATCGAGCCTGGTTTTATCGTTGATGTCATGTGTGCGAGTAGAACACAAGTGAGTTGTGGGCGATACAAGTCATACTGCCTACCAGCATGTCATACTTTGGTTCAGCGGTATTGTGAGATGAAGCGGCCGGACCGACATTACAGCGTGCGCTTCGCGAGACTGGTTTCACCGCTGTGAGCACTCGTTGCTTAAAGGTGACGGCGGGTGTCTGTCTCTCTCACTTTAGTTGAACCGAGTGTGGCTCGCCGGTCCTTGAGAAGGTTAAAGCGGAGTCTATTTGCGAAATATCGTTGTGGTTTTGATCGTAGGTAAAACGGTTCTTGCTCAGCCCGTAGCAGCCACGTAAAACTTGCAACAACAAAGTAGAGGGCGTCTAACTTGTTTTTGCAGGGCATGTTGTGATGTGATATGGTCAAGACGTGATGCTATATTTTATTGTATGAGATGATCATGTTTTGTAACGAGTTATCGACAATGGCAGGAGCCATATGGTTGTCGCTTTATTGTATGAAATGCAAGCGCCATGTAAATGCTTTACTTTATCACTAAGGAGTAGCGATAGTCGTAGAAGCAATAGTTGGCGAGGCGACAACGATGCTACGATGGAGATCAAGGTGTCGCGCGGTGGCGATGGTGATCATGGCGGTGCTTGGAGATGGAATCACAAGCACAAGATGATGATGGCCATATCATATCACTTATATTGATTGCATGTGATGTTAATCCTTTATGCATCTTATTTTGCTTTGATTGGCGGTAGCATTATAAGATGATCCTTACTAAATTATCAAGAAGTGTTCTCCTGAGTATGCACCGTTGCGAAAGTTCTTCGTCTGAGACACCACGTGATGATCGGGTGTGATAGGCTCTACGTTCAAATACAGCGGGTGCAAAACAGTTGCACAGCGGAATACTCAGGTTATACTTGACGAGCTATGCATATAAGATATGACCTCGGAACACGGAGACCGAAAAGTCGGCGTGAATCATATAGTAGATATGATCAACATATTGATGTTCACCATTGAAACTACTCCATCTGCGTGATGATCGGTCATGGTGTAGTTGATATGGATCACATAATCACTTAGAGAATTGGAGGATATTTTTCTAAGTGGGAGTTCTTAAGTAATATGATTAATTGAACTTTAATTTATCATGAACTTAGTCCTGGTAGTATTTTGCAAATTATGTTGTAGATCAATAGCTCGCGTTGTTGCTTCCCTATGTTTTCATATGTGTTCCTAGAAAATTGTATTGAAAGATGTTAGTAGCAATGATGCGGATTGGATCCGTGATCTGAGGTTTATCCTCATTGCTGCATGAAGTATTATGTCCTTAATGCACGCTAGGTGACAGACCTATTGCAGGAGCAGATCACGGGCGTTATGAGCGTTTGGCTGGCTCAATATGATGACTACTTGATAGTTTAGTGCACCATGTAGCGGCTTAGAATCGGGACTTCAAAGGCGTTTTGAGCGTCATGGACCATATGAGATGTTCAGGAATTGAAGTTAATATTTCAAGCAAATACCGAGTTGAGAGATATGAAGTCTCCAACAAGTTCTATAGCTAAAAGATGGAGAGAATCGCTCAACTAGTGAGCATGTGCTCAGATTATGCGAGTACTTCAATCGCTTGAATCAAGTGGGAGTTAATCTTCGGATAAGATAGTGATTGACAGAATTCTCTAGTCACCATCACTAAGTTAGTAGAACTTCGTGATGAACTATAGTATGCAAGGGATGACGAAAAAGATTCTCGAGCTCTTCGCGATGCTAAAATCGGCGAAGGTAGAAATCAAGAAAAACATCAAGTGTTGATGGTTGACAAGACCACTAGTCTCAAGGAAAATGGCAAAGGGAAGAAGGGAACTTCAAAAGGAGCGGCAAGCAAGTTGCTGCTCGGTGAAGAAGCCCAAGTCTAGACCTAAGCACGAGGCTGAGTACTTTTGCTGCAATGGAACTGGTCACTAGAAGCGGAACTACCCCTGAATATTTGGTGGATAAGAAGGATGGCAAAGTGAACAAAGTTATATTTGATATACAGGTTATTGATGTGTACCTTACTAGTGTTTATAGTAGCCCCTGAGTATTTGATACTCGTTCAGTTGCTAAGATTAGTAACTCGAAACAGGAGTTCTGAGAATAAGCAGAGACTAGTTGAAGGGAAGTGGCGATGAGTGTTGGAAGTAGTTCCAAGATTGATATGATCATCATCGTACCTCCCTATACTTTCGGGATTAGTGTGGAACCTAAATAAGTGTTATTTGGTGTTGAGCATAAATATGATTTGATCATGTTTATTGCAATCTGATTATTCATTTAAGTAAGAGAATAAATTGTTGTTACATTTACATGAATAAAACCTTATATGGTTACACACCCAATGAAAATGGTTCATTGGATCTCGATCATAGTGATACACATATTCATAATATTGAAACCAAAAGATGCAAAGTTAATAATGATAGTGCAACTTATTTGTGGCACTTGCCGTTTAGAGTCATATTGGTGTAAAGCGCATGAAGAAAACTCCATCTGATGGACTTTTGGAATCACTTGATTATGAATCATTTGATGCTTGCGAACCGTGCCTTTTGGGCAAGATGACTAAAACTCCGTTCTCGGAACAATGGAACAAACTCTTGACTTATTGGGAATAATACATACCGATGTATGCGATCCAATGAGTGTTGATGCTCGTGGCAAATATCGTTATTTTCTGACCTTCACAAGATGATTTGAGCAGATATGGGTATATCTACTTGATGAAACATAAGTCTGAAATAGTTGAAAGGTTCAAAGAATTTCAGAGTGAAGTGGAAAATCATCGTAACAAGAAAATAAAGTTTCTGCGATCTGATCGTGGAGCGAATATTTGAGTTCTGAGTTTGGTCTTCAATGAAAACAATGTGGAATAGTTTCACAGCTCCATACACTGGAACACCACAGCGTTATGGTGTGTCGAGCGTCGTAACCGTACTTTATTTTGATATGGTGCGATCTATGGCGTATCTTACCGATTTACCACTATCGTTTTGGGGTTATGCATTAGAGACAGCTGCATTCACGTTTAATAGGGCAACCATCTAAATCCGTTGAGATGACACCGTATGAACTATGGTTTAGCGATAAACCTAAGCTGTCATTTCTTAAAGTTTGGAGTTGTGATGCTTATGTGAAAAAGTTTTCACTGATAAGCTCGAACCCAAATCGAATCGTCTTCATAGAATACCCAAAGGCAACTATTGGGTACACCTTCTATCACAGATCCGAAGGCAAGTTTTTCGTTGCTAAAATGGATCCTTTCTAGAAGAAGTTTCTCTCGAAAGAAGTGAGTGGGAGGAAAGTAGAACTTGATGAGGTAATTGTACCTTCTCCCTTATTGGAAAGTAGTTCATCACAGAAATCAGTTCGATGATTCCTACACCAATTAGTGAGGAAGTTAATGATGATGATCATGAAACTTCAGATCAAGTTGCTACCAAACCTCGTAGGTCTTCGAGTAAGATCCGCACCAGGGTGATGCGGTAATCATATTCTAGAAGTCATGTTACTAGAACATGATGAACCTACGAACTATGAGGAAGCGATGATGAGCCCAGATTCATGAAATGGTTTGAGACCATGAAATCTGAGATGGGATCCATGTATGAGAACAAAGTATGGACTTTGATTGACTTGCTCGATGATCGGCAAGCCATGTAGATAAATGGATCTTCAAGAGGAAGACAGATGTTGATAGTAGTGTTACTATCTACAAAGCTCGACTTATGCAAAAAGGTTTTGACAAGTTCAAGGTGTTGACTACAATGAGATTTTCTCAACTGTGGCGATGCTTAAAGTCTGTCCGAATCATGTTAGCAATTGCCACATTTTATGAAATCTGGCAAATGGATGTCAAAACTACATTCTTTAATGGATTTATTAAAGAAGAGTTGTATATGATGCAACCAGAAGGTTTTGTCAATCCTAAAGGAGCTAACAAAATGTGCAAGCTCCAGCGATCCATCTATGGACTGGTGCAAGCATCTCGGAGTTGGAATAAGCGCTTTGATAATGTGATCAAAGCATATGGTTTATCTGAGACTTTTGGAGAAGCCTGTATTTACAAGAAAGTGAGTGGGAGCACTACAGCATTTCGATAAGTATATGTGAATGACATATTGTTGATCGAAATAATGTAGAATTATACGCAAAGCATAAAGGAGTATTTGAAAGGAGTTTTTCAAAGAAAGACCTCGGTGAAGCTGCTTACATATTGAGCATCAAGATCTATAGAGATAGATCAAGGCGGCTTGATAAGTTTTTCAATGAATACATACCTTGACAAGATTTTGAAGTAGTTCAAAATGGAACAGTCAAAGAAAGAGTTCTTGCCTGTGTTACAAGGTGTGAGATTGAGTAAGACTCAAAACCCGACCACGGCGAGAAGATAGAAAGAGAATGAAAGTCATTCCTATGCATCAGCCATAGGTTCTATAAAGTATGTCATCTGTGTACCAGATCTATTGCATACCCTACCACTAAGATTGGCAAGGGAGTGCAATAGAGATCTAGGAAGTAGATCAATGGACAGCGGTCAAAATTATCCTTAGTAGAATAAGGATATGTTTCTCGATTATGGAAGTGAAAAAAGGTTAAGTAAGTAAAGGTTACGTCGATGCAAGTTTTAACACTAATCTAGATGACTCGAGTCTCAATCTGGATACATATTGAAAGTGGGAGCAATTAGCTAGAGTAGCTCCGTGCGAGCATTGTAGACATAGAAATTTGCAAAATACTTACGGCTCTGAATGTGCAGACCCGTTGACTAAAATTATCTCACAAGCAAAACATGATCACACCTTAGTACTCTTTGGGTGTTAATCACATAGCGATGTGAACTAGATTACTGAATCTAGTAAACCCTTTGGGTCTTGGTCACATGGCGATGTGAATTATGGGTGTTAATCACATGATGATGTGAACTATCGATGTTAATCACATGGTGATGTGATCTAGATTATTGACTCTAGTGCAAGTGGGAGACTGAAGGAAATATGCCTAGAGGCAATAATAAAGTTATTATTTATTTCCTTATATCATGATAAATGTTTATTATTCATGCTAGAATTGTATTAACGGAAACATAATACATGTGTGAATATATAGACAAACAGTATGTCACTAGTATGCCTCTACTTGACTAGCTTGTTAATCAAAGATGGTTATGTTTCCTAACCATGAACAAGGAGTTGTTATTTGATTAACGGGATCACATCATTGGTTGAATGATCTGATTGACATGACCCATTCCATTAGCATAGCACCTGATCGTATAGTTTGTTGCTAGTGCTTTTCTTCATGACTTATACATGTTCCTATGACTATGAGATTATGCAACTCCGTTTGCCGAGGAACACTTTGGGTGCTACCAAGCGTCTAGCGTAACTGGGTGATTATAAAGGTACATTACAGGTGTCTCGAAGGTACATGTTGGGTTGGCATATTTGAGATTAGGATTTGTCACTCCGATTGTCGGAGAGGTATCTCTGGGCCCTCTCGGTAATGCACATCACATAAGCCTTGCAAGCATTGCAACTAAATGTGTTAGTTGTGAGATGATGTATTACGGAGCGAGAAAGAGACTTGCGATGCGAGATTGAACTAGGTATTGGATACCGGCGATCGAATCTCGGGCAAGTAACTATACCGATGACAAAGGGAACAACGTATGTTGTTATGCGGTCGACCGATAAAGATCTTCGTAGAATATGTAAGACCAATATGGGCATCCAGGTCCGCTATTGGTTATTGACCAGAGAGGTGTCTCGGTCATGTCTACATAGTTCTCGAACCCGTAGAATCCATGCAACAACGTTTGATGGCGGTCATAATGAGTTTATAAGTATTGATGCACGAAGGTTGTTGAGTCCGGATGTGATCACGGATATGACGAGAGTCTCGAAATGGTCGAGACATAAAGATTGATATATTGGAAGCCTACATTTGGACATCGGAAGGTTCGAGTGAAATCGAGAATTTTGAGATGCAGGGAGGTTACGGAACCCCGGGAACTACATGGGCCCATAGTGGGCCTTGGAGGAAAGGAGAAGGGCCAGCCCTAGGTGGGCGCCCCCTTCCCTAGTCCTATTAGGACTAGGAAGGTGGGCGGCCCCCTCTCTCTCTCCCCTCAGGAATCCTATTCCAACTAGGATTGGGGGAGTCCTACTCGGAGGAGTAGGACTCCTTAGTCGCCTCCTCCTCTTGGCGGCCACCTCCCCTTGGCTCCTTTATATCTGAGGGGCAGGGGCACCCCAAGACACACAAGTTGATTTCCTTAGCCGTGTGCGGTGCCCCTTCCACCATATTCCACTTGGTCATATCGTCGCGAGCTTAAGCGAAGCCTGCTTGAGGAGAAGTCATATCGTCGCGGAGCTTAAGCGAAGCCCTGCGTCGGTGGAGCATCATCATCGTCCTGCGCCCGTCGTCTTGTGGAACTCATCCCGACACTTTGCTGGATCGGTCCGGGGATCGTCATCGGGCTGAGCGTGTGCAGAACTTCGGAGGTGCCGTCGTTCGGTGCTTGGATCGGTCGGATCGTGAAGGCGTCGACTACATCAACAGCGTTGTTATAGCGCTTCGCTTTCGGTCTCACAGTGCGTGGGCGGACACTCTTCCGCTCGTTGCTATGCCATCACCATGGTCTTGCGTGATCGTAGGAAAATTTTGAAATTACTCGTTCCCCAACAT
>JAHIAM010004558.1:0-60461 GCA_021605205.1 Aegilops longissima
AAACGTTGGAGCGTATCAAGCATCTAAGCAATTCACTGCTGGAGTCCTCGGTAGGTAAATGATAAAAGATAATTTCGATCGGAGTGCAACGGCATAATTTCAATGTAATTCTTCTTACTTGTGATATGGATATTCAGATTTGAAGATTCAAGACAAAAGTTCATATTGACATAAAAATAATAATACTTCAAGCATACTAACAAAGCAATTATGCCTTCTCAAAATAACATGGCCAAAGAAAGTTATCCCTACAAATCATATAGTGCAGCTATGCTCTATCTTCACCACACAAAGTATTTAAATCATACAACCCGATCACAAGCCAAGCAATTGTTTCATACTTTTGATGTTCTCAAACTTTTTCAATCTTCCGCAATACATGGCGTGAGCCATGGACATAGCACTTATAGGTGGAATAGAATGGTGGTTGTGGAAGACAAAAGGAGAAGATAGTCTCACATCAACTAAGCGTATCAATGGGCTATGGAGATGCCCATCAATAGATATCAATGTGAGTGAGTAGGGATTGCCATGCAGCGGATGCACTAGAGCTATAAGTATGAAAGCTCAACAAAAGAAACTAAGTGTGTGTGCATCCAACTCGCTTGCTCCACGAAGACCTAGGGCATTTAGGAAGCCCATCATTGGAATATACAAGCCAAGTTCTATAATGAAAATTCCCACTAGTATATGAAAGTGACCACATAAGAGACTCTCTATCATGAAGATCATGGTGCTACTTTGAAGCACAAGTGTGGTAAAAGGATAGTAGCATTGCCCCTTCTCTCTTTTTCTCTCATTTTTTTATTTTTATTTTTTTGTTTGGGCCTTTTCTCTTTTTATGGCCTCTTTTTTTTCTCTCTTTTTTTTATTTTAAATGCAGAGTCTCATACCGACTTGTGGGAAATCATAGTCTCCATCATCCTTTCCTCCTTTGGGACAATCTTTGTAATAATGATGATCATCACACTTTTATTTACTTACAACTCATGAATTACAACTTCGATACTTAGAACAAGATATGACTCTATATGAATGCCTCGGTGATGTGCCGAGGGATGGTGCAATGAATCAAGAGTGACATGTATGAAAAATAATGCATGGTGGCTTTGCCACAAATACGATGTCAACTACATGATCATGCAATGGCAATATGACAAAAGTAAAGTATGTCATGATGATGATGAGCGGAGCGGTGGAAAGTTACATGGCAATGCAGGGTTTGGATGCACCGGCGAAGTTTGCACCAACTCTCCAAGGTGAGAAAGGCGTACTGCAGTACCAACAGGCTAGCAAAGCGGAAGGTAAAAGTGTGTATAATCCATGGACTCAACATTAGTCAAAAGAACTCATATACTTATTGCAAAAATTTATAAGTCATCAAAAATCAAATGCCGATTGGTTTTCGTGGCTCTGGAGGTTTAATGGCGGCAGAACTCGATCTATCTTACTGCTCGGAAGTTTACGATCGTGGGTATATATGGGTGCAGAAGTGCGTCGGTGGAGCCACGAGGGCCCCCGCAGGGCAGGCGCGCGCCCTAGGAGGGTGGGCGGCCCCCCCTCGTGGCCAGCTCCGTATCTTGACATAGAGTCCAAGTCTATCGGTGGCTTTCCTTCCAAAATAACTTCTCTAGTTGATTTACGTTCGTTTGACTCAAATCGATATCCTTTTCCTCCAAACACTAAAATAGGCATAAAACAACAAATCTGGGTTGGGCCTCCGGTTAATAGGTTAGTCCCAAAAATAATATAAAGTGGATAATAAAGCCCAATATTTCCCAAAATAGTAGATAATATAGCATGGAGCAATCAAAAATTATAGATCGTTGGAGCGTGTCGTAGTGCTGAGGCTCATGACGACAAGGTGCTTGCCAACTATTTCCGTTGGCGCTCAAGCTAATGTGATGTCTTGGTTGATGCACTTGCGGTGGATTCCATTTCTTCTTGGTGGATCTATGCCATGAGTTCATTGGCGCCTTCAGAGAGGCCACCAAGCTCATGGCCGGGCGGTGATCGCATATCATTCCCGAAGGAAGGGTGACCTAGCATAGTACATCCGATTCAGCCGGATCACGTTACAACATCACGATGTTCATCGGCTATTGATTAGCAGCTCCACGGAACATGCGCATCGCAAGATCTTGTGAGCGCTGGCGATGACCAGGTTAAGGATGTGGCGAGCTCTACATTACGGCGATAGATGCTTTGGGGTGAAGAGGAAGAAGTACGGCGAAGATGCGGCGCGAAACCGACTCTAGCGATGAGGACAAGGTGCTACCCGACGAAGAAGGGCGGCGTGTAGCGAAACACAAGAGGCAAGGCCGTGCTTGCCGTTGATGGATCTGACGACACGGTGCGGCAGAAGAAGGTCAAAGGCGGCGCTCCCGACAAGGAGATTTCGGGTGCGCGCCGCTGCGAATATGGCGGCTACCGACAAGCTTCCGGGGAGCTCCGGCAAGCAATCTTGCAAGATCCACCGCGCCAAGGGCCACGACCTCGGAACTGCCGACAAGTCGAGCTGCTTGCGAGAAGCAAAGGCTGAGTCAGAGGCGGGACAAGGAAGGACCAGGGGCGGTGTTGAGGATCCGGCAAGCGAAGCGTGGCGGCCAGGAGGCCCGTCCGGCAAGGACAACCAGACAAGAGAGGCCGCCCGGAACGCGACAAAACAAGAAGATGATGATCCACGGCGAGGAGCGATGAGTGCGGTGAGCAAGGTTCGAAGGCTACGGGAGGCCATGTCGTCGATGGCGGCGCCTCGGCATACCTCACCGCCGGCTCAAGCGTTAGGCGTGATATTACAACAGCGAGCCATCATTCGTATTTGAGAAGCCAGAAGTGGTCCACCGCCCCTCATCTTTGGCGCCGAGGACCACCACGGCCGCACTACCGTGGTCGGGTGTTTGCCATTGTTGGTCTCACCAGCGTCGCAACCTCAGGGTGAACAAGATGTTGGTTGGCGGCGGGCCAGCCTGAACCTGATCTACGCCTATCGTGATCAAAGGTTGCAAATCCACGATGGAACCTCAGAAGCGGGCACGTTTCAAGGGTTAATTGGGAGGAGCCAGCGAAGGAAAGGTCACACTACCCGTGGCGTTTGGAGGAGAGTTGATACGGGGACGGAGAGGATCGTCTTGACGTGGCGAATCCCTGCCCCTAGCGGGATCCTCGGCCGCCGACCTGCCAAGTTCATGGTGGCGTCACACTCGCCAACAACATGCTAAAGATGCCGGGCCGTTGACCATCATCTCCGTCCCCTCAAGCAAGAAGGACACTGGCTGATTTCGCCGACCAACTCTCTGGGAGGCGATTCTGCAGCTGCCACCAAGGCACCTGCTCCTACCGCTGAAGCCCGGGAGGAGGAAGAAGCCAGCAAGACCTCGCACCCACTCCGGCAAGCGCACCTCTTGGTGTTGTCTTTGCGCCGAGGACGTGCCGAAGGCTCTACCAACAAGAGCAAGAGATCGAGCGAGCCACCATAAACCAGAAGGTGTCCGCCGGGAGGATGGCATGGGAGGGGCCTTGACATAGGCTCCACCCTCGGCAGCAAATGAGGCCAGCTCGTCACCTTCCTGCGGGCGAATGTCGATGTGTTTTGCATGGCAAGCATCCGACATCCCGGTGTTCGAGGAGGTGATTGAGCACCACCTGTATACGCCCCATGCACGGCCCGTCCAGCAGATGGTCGATAAGCAGGCCCTCGAGGCGGAGTTCATCACGGAGGAATCGGGAAGTTGGAAGCTGCAGGTTTGGTGAGAGTGCTCCACCCGGCGTGGTTAGCCAATCCGGTAGTAGTGCGCCAAAGCGAATGGGAAGTGAGGCTGTGTATTGATTATCGAGATATCAATAAGGCTTTTCCTGAGGACCCCTTCCGTTGCGGCGCGTCGACGGTTATTGACTCCACGGCGGGTGTGATCATTGTCATTCCTCGGCGCCTACTCGGGCTACCACCAGATCTTCATGACAAGAGGATGAAGAAAAGACAGCGTTCATCATCCCATGTAGCGCGTATTGCTTTTTACGGATGCCTTTCGGGTTGAAGGCGATGGCTCAACATTTGCAAAGCAGTCAAATTGGTTTTGAACCTCGGCTCCATAGAAATATGGAGGCCTACATGGATGACATAGTGGTTAAAACCAGGGCGGGCCAACTCTTGTGCAAGATCTGGAAGAGACATTTGCCAACCTGCGCCAAGATCGACCTCAGCTGAACCACGAGAAGTGTGTCTTGGTGTTCCATCCGGCAAGCTTCTCGGGTTCTTTGGGTATAGCCGCGAGATCGAGAATAAACCTAGACAAAATCAAGGCTATTGAAGCAGATTGGCGTAAGCGGATCAAGGATGTCGTCGGCTCACCGGCTGCGTTGCCGCCATAGGCTGATTCATCTCCAAATCTGTCGGCGCACCCTTCCTCTTCAAAATCTTGAAGAAGGCAGGCCCTAATGGAATGGACCCGGAGGCTTCGAGCAGCATTGCAGGATCTGAAGAAATACCTTTCCTCCATGTCAATACTGGTTGCGCCTAAACCACAAGGGCCGTTGCTGCTTGTATGTCGCGGCAGCAGAATCATAATAATTCGGCGCCCGCTAATAACGCGAGAGGGGAGTCGATGAGAGGCGATAGCGGCGGAACCCGGCGGATGGCAAGCCCAAAATTCCCGGCGAGAACTGGTGCGCCGACAAGCGAGGCCCCGGCGATCGATGCCATCGGCGGTGCCGCCTACGGTCAAGTGGTGGTGCGAAGAAGAAGATGATGCGACACCGGTTTACTTTCGACTCCCTCTTGCGGGGAGCTAGATCGAATACTCGGTGTGCGAGAAATTGCTCTTAGGCCTTCTTATGGCCTCGAGGAAGCTGCATCATTACTTCAAGCCCGAGATCGCATGCGTCACCGCCTCCCTTTGCAATGGATCTTGCATAACCCGGATGCAACCGGGAGGATTGTGGAGTGGGCCTTGGAGTTGTCAAGTTTGGTTTGAAGTTTGAAAGTACCTCGACAATTGAGGCGAGTCTTGGCGAGTTCATTGCGGAATGGACCTCAGCGCTGACGAAGAAATCGAGGAGACCACTCTCCCCGACAAGGAGGAAGATCGTGGCTGGATCATGTACTGATGGGGCTTTTTTCTGCAGGCGTCGGTGCGGTGTGCTACTCGTCGCACCTGCAAGAGCACCTCAAATGCGTGATCGGATGCACTTTCGAGAGATGTCCACCAACAACAACTGCTGAGTCACGAGGATTGCTTGCGGTCTCGGGATCACGGTGGACCTCGGGTTAAAAACTCATAGTCGGGGTGACTTCATGACTTGTTGTCGGGTAGGTCAACAAGGATTACCAAAAGCCCATTGGTGGAAGCCTCGTAGATGAAGTGAGGAAGCTCGAGGAGTGCTTTGGCGGTATCAGCGGAGAACATCCCACGAATGGAAGCGACACGCCGATTACTGTCAAGCGTCACGGCATTCAAGCGACCCGTGGAACCGGTACCTTTTGCTCAGCTAACTCAATCATCCGTCAAACCATCAGCAGGCGCAGAACAAGCGAAGGAAGTCGGGTCCGGCAAGTACTTTCCTACCGAGCCCTGAGGCTACCGGCAAAGTGCGCTTGCGGATCTTGAGCCTGCCAAAGGCAGCTACCTCCGGCGGGCGTCAAGCCCTAGCCGTGAAGACAACCACTCCCACGGCGGAAGGCCTCTGGTCCTTGCTTTGTCAAGCCCGGGCTCCGGCATGAAGCGCCCAGCGTCTGTCCGATTCCTCCAAGCAGGGGAGCTTCACGAGGAAGCGGGAAGAAGCGAGAAAGTAGCCATCGGTTACATACATGCCGGTTAAATCGATGGCGTCACAGTACAGAAGAAGGCGAGCAGTGTGAAATTTAAGTGCATCCCCGGGAGGAAGGACTGGAGCTGTTGGCGGAGAATACATGGAGGCATGTGGCTCCCACATAGGGTCAAGGGCCCTTGCCGGGAAGGCGTTCGACAAGGTTTTCTGGACCACCGCCCTCCGGGATGCATGCGACACTAGTAACCAAGTGTGAACATGCAGTTCCATTCAAAGCTTCACCAACCAGCCCAAGCCCTTGAACAATCCCTCTCTCTGGCCATTCTCGGTGCAGGGGCTCGACATCTTGGGCCCTTTCCCCGGCTGTCGTGGGCTTTGAGTACTGTATGTTGCAATCGACAAGTTCACTAAGTGGCAAGAGGTGGAAGTAGTGAGAAGGTATTTGCTCGGTCGGCTGTCAAGTTTTCAAAGGGACTGGTGCATCATTTTGGTGTGCCAAATAGAGTCATCATTGACAACGACACAGTGAGTTCACGAGCCACACCTTCATGCAATACATTCAAGACCTCGGCGTAAAGGTCTGTTTTGCTTAGTGGCACACCGAACAGCAGCCAGCGGAGAAGGCGAATCTTGAAAGTGTGCGAGGCCTAGGACAAAGACTTTTGACAAGCTGCATAGCGGCAGGCGCTGGATTGATGAATTGTCGGCGGTTCTTTGGTCGATTAGGGCGATGCCGTCGAGCCACCAGCCGGACACCTTTTGCCTGGTCTACAGGGGCAAGCAGTTCTCCCCACGGAACTCATATCACAGGTCAACTCGAGTGCTGCGCTTATGATGAGCTTGAGCAAGAAGCGATTCTGCGCCAAGATAATTGGCGCTCCTTGAGAAAGATCATCTTGAGCTGGTACTGCTGAAGCGATGCGCTACTAGCAAGCCTTGCGCCGCTACCATAACCCGAGGTTCATGCGAAAGCTTTGAGGAAAGCGACCTTGTTCTTGGTAGCGTTGATTGGCCGGAATGCCAACAAGTTGACACCAAAGTGGGAAGGCCCTTATCGGGTATCTGAGTCACGGGCCGGCGCAGATCCTGCAGAACCGAAGATGCCCGTCGATGAGCAACTCACGGAACATCGAGCATCTTAGCAAGTTTTACCCATAAGTAGCGGCTTGCCGAGCCTCGACAAACCACCTTTTGTGCCTGAAGCTTTGCCGGCAAGGCAAGTAACCCCATTACAAAAGCCAGCGCAGACCACGAGCATAAATAAATGAAGCGGCTGGCACCCTAAGTCATAGCATGCATGCTGGTCGAGTCTCTTCCTTGGTTAGGGTTGATAGTGATCGTGACAACTAACCCCTAGCTTAGAGGTCAGTGTGCGTCTATCATTTCTCTTCTGTCCTCCTTTGGTTCGCGAGGGCACATGAGCACTTCATGGCTACTTGGAAGAAAGAAAGCGTACCAGCGTCCGACCTCGGCAAACAAGAGTTGCGGGGCTGCAACACAAGGATCAACCACGGAAGGATGAGATTGCGGGGCTGCAAATCCAGATAAGTCTTTTATCCTTTGTCATGCATTTGAACAGGACTAGGGCATGTGAAACCTCGTTTTCATCTCTAGGCTGTCGTGCTCCCCTTTTTCCTATACCTAAGGATTATTTCCTGGGTTCGGATTTGGTTGTAGCTTGGCGGCAAGGAGAGTAGAGAGAGGGCCTAAAGCCCACTTCATCCTGCCTCCGCCAAAGAAGGCGAGCAGGTCGGTGGAGTGGGGGGCGGCAAGGCACTGTTGCAGGCAACGTTTATCTTAAACAATAACAAGGATTCGCTCCTTGTCAGCGGGATGTACCTGAGCGAAAAACCGGCAAGAATCCCTTTTCATTAAAACATCCCATACAAGTACAGTTAGTATGAAATGAAAAAAGATGAGCAAGGGGATTACAAGTTCTAAATTTAAGAAAGGCCCTTGAGCTTACAAACTAAAGAAGAGGATAAGATGCCGTAATCCCTTTCTTGTCCCTCTCCTCGGGAGGCAGGTCAAGAGGCGAGGGGCAAAGGGGAGCCTAAGCGAGCTCTGGCAGAAAGCACCAAGAGAACACCTCCTTTGACCACCAGGGCGGGCGGTGATAGCGGTGCAGGAAAGGAAATTTGGATGTGGCAGGCGGGACCGGCGATCTCTGCAGACAGGCGTCGGTGCCCGCGTACACGAGTTGACAGCCTTGCCGCCCGCCCTCTTCCTCTTCCGCAGCCTCCGATGCCGGCCGCCCAAGGAGGCGGCCACGAGAAGTTCAAGGCTGGCCCCACCCGGCAAAACTCTGGGAGGCGGCCAGCTGAGATGTTTCTTTGCCGCACCGCCCAGGCATGGCGTCCCAGCGCCTAGTCGGACTCGTCCCCGCCGTCTGCCCGCATCCTCCTCATCACTTCGCTCGGTAGAGCTTCCATCGTCGGAATCTCAATCGGAGGAGCTCTCCACGCAGCACTTGGCGAGTCCGAAGTCGCCGAAGACCTTGACGGAGAAGCAGGTATTCCTCCATTAATTTGAAGTAGAGGAAGAGCCCGCCCGTCGGGATGTGGATCTTGAGCGTCTTCCACCACGGCCAGTACATGACCGAGGCGGAAGTCGGCGTCGACCAGCGTGCCCCCATTCCCCAACCCCTCATGTGCAATCCCGAGGGACTGAGGCGGAGTCACGCTCCATCTCCCAATGAGCAGGGCAGGGAAGACAAAAAAGGCAGCGAGGAGGCAGGCGCAGCTGATGAAAAATGCAAGGTGCAGTCTCCGACGCATGGCCTTCCATTGGAAAAAGGCATCATTAGGCGGGGCCGAAGCCGTGGCGCCGCCCGTCCTCCTCTTCCCAAGCACTACAACCTCTGCCCGACCTCGCCCCTCCCCTTCCCTGCGGCCGGTTCCACCACCATGGGCTCGGGAGGAGGAGGGGCAGCTGATGGCGGCGACCCTCGCCCGCCACCGTCGAGACCAGTTCCCCTTCTCCATGGCGAGTGAGGAGAAAAAGCGAGCGAGAGGAGATAGATGGCGGAAGAGTGCGGGGTGCCATTCCCCTTCCCCTCTTTATAAGAAAGGCGGGGCGGCGTTCGGCCGCCCGCTCGTATCCAGCCACCAAAGGCGCAGGGGAATCGAGGACCGACCCGCTGCCCCAACTAAGACAGCCCGGTTTCCCGCCTCCACCGCTTGCCACCCCTGGTGCATGGAGGGCCTTAAGCGGACGTGCAGAACCGAGGGGCCAGGCGGCGACCTCTCCCCACCCCATGATCGTGGGAGTGGGCATATGAACCGCACCACAGCCCCTTCGATAAATGGCGGCGCCTCACGCCTCCCTCTTTTTACGGGGAAAGGCGCGAGCCGCCTCTTTACTGCGATGTAGCGCATGCGTGTGAAACCGCCCCCGCATGCCGCCCCGTCACGCACACCCCTCCCGCGTCGCGCCAGCCTTGTGCAGGTCTTAAAGCATAGCGCGCAAAAAGTTTACGCGGTAAAAACCGCCCGTACCCGCACACCATTTTGGGCCTGGCCCAACAGCGTGTCGGCGCTTATGTATGGCCCGAAGGCACGAGGCTCTGTCGGTGTACAAAAAGAGAGTGCGTTTTGTACCCCTATACTGTGCGCAGGCAGTGGAGCCGCGCCTCACAGTCACGCTAAGCGAGCAGGGGAGGTGAGCCATGGTAAGACCAAAGCCCAAGATAATAAGAAACAGCGCCAATGCCAAGACCACAAGAAGCGAGAGGGGCGAAGCAGGTTCCCCGGCAAGACCCTTGTCGGGGCAACCTCGATAGCCCGGCAAGATCCTGCGGGACAGCTCGCCCGCACCAAGCAGAGCCAGGCCACCTTGAGCCACGGTCTCCAACATCACGTTGGGCGGGGCTGGGGAGGCACCTCCGTGGTGGCATGCAAATCTTTGTGAAAGGCGTATTCAAGATCGAGATGAGGATTAGAAGGCGATGATCCTCGGCAAGATCCTTGCCAAGGAAGGCCACGGACCCCGGCAAGGCCCTTGCCGGGGACGGCAAGCGTCTGCAGCAAGACCCTTGCGGGCCACCCGGCAAGGCCACGACCAAGGATGCGGCAGGGTCACCGCCGGGCCACGCCAAGCAAACTTCCACCTCCGTTCACATGCGATTGCCAACCCAACCAGTTGGGTGGGCACTGCGTGACAACTGTCACAACTCGAGCCAACTCGCCGGCGCTGCGTGGCGGCATCACGAGATCTTCGTGAAAGGCTCCGCCCGCTGCGCCACCTCGATTGCTGCCCACCTACATGGCACCACCGCCTCACTAGCGAGGGGGGCGTGTCAAAGAAGGAGGCGGTGGCGGATGGGGCGAGCCTCGCCCGTCCCCAATAAAGCAGAAGGACACCTAAGCTACGCATTAAATCGTCTTGTCACTATGTCGATCGATAAGCTCAGGGCCTTTATCGCCTTTCCACCTCTGTGTGCCCTTTGTGGCAGCCTTTCGACTATAAAAGAGGCCCATGGCATATTGGAGAGGATTCAACTCTTTTGAACCCATGCTTGACCACAGCTAGTTAGAGCTCAAGAACTCTGAAATACACCCACCAAAGCAGGACTAGGGTTTCACGCATCCTCGCGGCCCGAACACAGGTAAGCGATCCTTGTCTGTCTACTAGCCCTGCTCTTTTCGCAACCCCGCACCCGGCAACCATAGTAAAGATTCTTGTGATCCCATAGGTGTCGTTCCACACCTCCGTTTTGCGTCGCCCACACCCTCCCGATCAACAGGACCCCGTTTCGGATAGTAGGAGGTCTGTTTCCTCCGTTTCGCGGTACACCACCCCTCCCGATCAAGCGGGACCCGTTCCGAGCGTGGGAGGTCCGTTTCCTCCGTTTTGCGATGCGCCGAGGCCTCGTTTCCATCGCCTGTTCCGTCCAAGCCCTCGATGAACACGACCCGCATTCGTTCCTACCCAGCGGTTGGCTCCACGCGTTCCGTTGCCTCCCGATGAACACGGCGCGTTCGTTGCCTCCCCATGAACACGGCGGCGGCGCTGTTTCTCCGTTCCAACCCAGCCATGTACCACGAGCCCTGGCGTGCGTATGCTGTGATAGGCGTTGAGACCCTGCCCGTATATACGCGCGTGGCGTATTTTTTTTCTTGCACCCGGCCGTTATGCGTGCGTGTACATGCTACGTGTGCGCCTCTACTACGACGCGTCGCGCCTCTACTACGACATGCGCGCCTCTACATCGACCGGTATATATATGCGTACCGTTCGCGACCAGAATGATAGCGCTTCGTGCGCCCGACCAGGTGGGTCGGTGATGCACTTCTTTGCGTGCGAAGATGTAGCTGGTGGGTCCCGGCGATCGAGAAACCGTCGTTTTTTTGCCGGACGCACTTCCTGCGTGTGAAGATGTAGCTGGTGGGTCCCGGCGGTCGAAGCGGTGTTTTGTTTTTTGCCGGGACGCACTTCCTTGCGTGCGAAGGTGTAACTGGAGGTCCCAACGGTCGGGAAACATTTTTTCGTGAAATCGGTGGCCCGCCGGTGGGTCCCATTGTCGGTGGAGAATAATTATTTTGCGCATAATAAAGGCACTTCCTTGCTGCGGCCGTGGACCCGGTTATCGGCGTCTCCACGCCTGATACTCTTCGATGGAAGTCGATTCGTTGACCACATTGACCACGCCGTCTTTGAGAGCACCACGGCGGTGGGCGGCGGCGAGCCTAGGAAGGGGCGACAGGAGGCGAGGAAGACTCGGCGATTGTTTCCCCGCTGAGGAATCTGTTGTCTGAGGGTTCTTGGTTCGTCTGCCATCGCCGGAGAATAACAGCGGTGTGGGTGAGTAGAGGATGGCTAGGCCAGTGATGGAATGCTGGTGGGGTGGTGAGGCCTGCTTGGCAACCGCTGGCCGGCCGTGGGGAGGAGGAAGCAGGCAGTCCCTTGGCGCTTGTTTGGTAATTTGGGCGAGAAAAAGCGAGATTGAAGAAGCACGGCGGCCGTTGGATGGACATCCAACGATCCTTTGCTGTCGTCAACCTTTTTTAGGAAAGCCTCAAATCTGTGGAAAACAGCATCAACCCATCTGCCATTATTTCTAATAATTTACAGCCCATTTGCTAATTCTTAAGGTTTTTTAGCCCATATTCTTTTTGTTAGCATTACAGCCCATATTGTGGCCACGGTTAAAAATTATCTGAAATTTTGCATATTTTAGTGCGGTCCAAACTGTTTTAATCCGAAATTTGACTCACATTCAAACTGATTTTAAAATAAATGTATATCAATATAAAATCAACAAATTCTCCACGCATAAAAATTAATGTAATTTAAAATCTTGAAATGAAAAAAAATTAAAACTAATTGCGGTTTGATGTGTTTTAAAAAGTACAGCCCATTTCTCATTCTTGATGGGCCATTTTCTCGGCCAGCCAGATAAAAGCTCTCCTCGTCTTGAAAGATTTGCAGCCCAACAGGCACGACAAAGCGACTTACTTGGCAAATCACAAAAAAACTGGGCGTGGCCGTGGACCCGGTATCGGCCTCTCCACGTCTGATACTCTTCCGATGGAATCGTTCCTTGACCACGTTGACCACGCCTTGAGAGAAGCACCACGGCGGTGGATGATGGCGAGGCCTAGGAAGGGGCGGCGGCCCAGGGAAAAAGCGGCGGTGGAAGCCAGCGGAGAAGATCGAGGATACACTAGTTCTGCTGCGATGTGAGGTTCTTTGTCGCGCGAGGGCTGGCAGCGATGGGAATAGTAGTGGCGGTGAGGCCTCTGTGGCCACCACCGACCCGACCCAGGGAGGCAGGAGCATCTTGACACGACCGGTATTTGCTTTGGTGGTGGAGCAAGAAGACCGGAGGTTGAAGAAGCACTCTGACGTTGGATGGACATCGTCTGATCCTTTGGAGCTAGAATCGTTCATATTGACTAAGTTGACAAAGCCCTTCTTCCCGTCAACTTAGTAGGCCCTAAGTCAGCCTCCACCAAGGTGGGTCCGAGCTAGCGGGGAGTATTCATTTTTGTGCGTAATAAGGAGGCACTTCCGGTGGGTCGGTGGCGGTAGGGGGAACATTTTTTCACGAAATCTGGTGGCCCGTCGGTGGGTCCCAACGAGTCGAGGAAACAATTTTTTCGCAAAATCTGGTGGCCCGTCCGGTGGGTCTCATTGTCGGTGGAGGAATAATGATTTTCCGCATAATAAGGAGGCACTTCCTTGCGGCTGCCGTGGACCCGGTATCGGCCTCTCCGCGTCTGATACTCTTAGATGCGAAAGTCGATCGTTGACCACATTGACCACGCCCGCGCCGAGCACCAGCGGTGGGCTGACAGCGAGCCTAGGAAGGGGACGGCGGAGCCGGGCAAAGGCAGCGATGGATGCCCCGCGAAGAGAATCTGAGCATTCACTTGGTTCGGTGTGGTGTGAAGCTGTCGTCGCTTGAGAATAACGGGGAGGTGTGGGTGAGTGGAGGATGGCACGGCGATGGTGGGAGTAGTATGGGGGCGGTGAGGCCTCAGCGGTAGCACTGACCCGGCCGGGAGGAAGGAAGGGCGGCGGCTCGGCCGGCGCTGCTTTGGTGGTGGAGCAAGAAGACGAGAGGTTGAAGAAGCACTATGGCCGTTGGATGGACATCATACGGTCACTAGAGTATTGACTAAGTTGACAAAGCCCTCCGTCCCGTCAACTTAGTAGGCCCTAAGTCAGCCCAACAATATGGTGGGTCCCGGCTAGCGAGGGGTATTCATTTTTTGGGCGTAATAAGGAGGCACTTCCTTGCGTGCGAAGATATAGCTGGTGGGTCCGACACATCGTGAGGAATGGCGAAATCTGAGGCCCTTCTGTGGGTCCTAGCTGTCGGTGGAGGAATCATTATTTTGCGCCTAATAAGGAGGCATTTCCTTGCATGCGGCCGTGGACCCGGTATCGGCCTCTCCGCGTCTGATCCACTTCCGATGGATGTCGTTCATTGACCACGTTGACCAGGCGCGCCGAAGCACGAGGCGGTGGGCGGCGGCGAGGCCTAGGAAGGGAGCGACACGGAGCGAGGGAATACTCGGCAGTTTTTCCCAGCGAGATCACGAGGTTTCTTGGTTCGTCTGCCATCGCGGAGAATAACAACATGTGTGGGTGAGTAGAGGATGGCTAGGCCAGCGATGGGAATGCGGTGGGGCCGTGAGGCCTCTTGGCAACATAGCTGGCAGCGAGGAGGAAGCGAGCAGTCCGTGGCGCTTGTTTGGCCATTTGGAGCATGAAAGCGAGAGATTGAAGAAGCACGACAGCCGTTGGATGGACATCAACGATCCTTTGCTCTCGTGTGTTGACTAAGTTGACGAGGCGTTGCGTGTCGTCAACCTTTTTTATGAAAGCATCTGGCGTCAACTTTGTAGTAAGCGCACAAGTCAGCCTCAAATCTGTGGAAAACAACATACAGCCCATCTGCCATTATTTCTAATAATGTACAACCCATTTGCTAATTCTTAAGAATTTTTTGGAGCCCATCTTCTTTTTGTTAGCATTACACCCCATATTGTAGCCACGGTTAAAAAGTATATGAAATTTTGCATATTTCGGTGCGGTCAACTGTTTTTAATCCAGAAATATCGATTCACATTCAAACTATTTTGAAAATAATTTATATAAATATAAAATCAAATAATTGTCCACGCATAAAATCAATGGAATTTAAGATCTTGTAATGAAAAAAATTGAAACTAATTCCCGGTTTGATGTGTTTTAAAATGTACAGCCCATTTCTAGGCAAACCAGATGAAACTCTCCTCGTCTTGAAAGATTTGCAGCCCGATGGGGCCGATAAAACAAGTAGGCCTTGTTTGGGTATTTCTTTAAAAAAATAGAAGCTGGGCTAGCCATTTTCAGCAAGAAAAAAACACAAGCTGGGCTCATGATGTGGTAAACATAAATAAAACCACTGGCTAGGCAGGCCCTGACCCCGCACAACCCGTTGTTACCACGATCCGTCGCTAAAACTAGTATAAATAACAACTGCTTGTTCCTCAAAAAAAACGCGCGACTTCTTTGGGTCCACGGTGTCGGCCGCTCGTGAGTGTAATTCTCTCGTTTATTGACTCGTTGACAATGGCGTGAGCCCGGATGTCCAACCATTAGGAGGAACCATATTTTGGGCTTGTACTATAGAGGCACTTGCTTGCGTCTGCCATGCGCTGGTGGGTCCCTCTTGTCATCCTCTCCACGTCTGATCATCTCCTTGTTCCTCTCGGTTGTTGAGGCGTTGACAACGCAAGAGAAGGCGGCGCACAGCGCCTGGCCAAAGCGAACCAAGGCCGCAAAGCGGAGGGCGGCAATGAGGCCTCGGGCCGGAGCGAGCGAGAGCCGTTGAACATGTGTCGGTCGATCGCGGCGGAGGAGTACAAGGTTGACTGGTTGAGCGCGGAGTGCGTGTTGGGGCTGGCGTCGCGGAGAATAACAGGACATGTGGGGAATAGAGGAGGGACTGGCCAGCGTTGGAGAATGCGTGCGGTAGGGCGGCGGGCCGACCAGCCATGGGGGCGGGGCGGCGGAGCCGGCAGGGTGGTTTGGTTTGGCGGTGGAGGAAGAAGAAGACAAGAGATAGAAGATACCGACGGATGTTGGATGTCAATCCAATGGCTGGTAAGCAGAATCATTTGTTGGTGGCTAGAAAGTCGACACCACCTTGGATAGGCTATTTCCTCGCGGGTCCCAAATGTTAGAATCCAAATCTGTCCGGTCATGCAGCCTTTCCTATGAAAATTTACAGCCCATTTGATGTGCTAGTTGAAATAAGTTTGTGGGTCTTTGGTGGGGCTAATCACTTGGCTTACGTAATGCAGTGAGCTCAAGCAGCGGCAAGAGTGATGTTATTTCCCTTGGTTGGGATTTGTTACAATATTTCACTCTAAATTAAGCGAATGGCAAGCCATTTGCCTTGTTTCAAAGAAAATATGACAGTCACAGCCGAGTTGAAAAGAGCGAGGAACATCTAACTCCAGCTTACAAACTGTACAAAAGCACGAGGTTAATTGTTCATCAGGTTTACAAAAAACCCAGATTGAAAAGGGCAACAACATCTAACTCCGGCCTTTGTTTTGGCGATCACAGTCAAATGGATCGGTCAGGTCCATAGAATGAACATCTGGGTCGTAAAATTTCTTTGGATTATGACCACAATATGTTGTAAATAGAAGCCCGACACGTTGAAGCTCTTTTGCCCACTGAAACTCCTTTTTTGCTCTTGACATACCCATCCGTCAAAACCATGCTGCTGATAAACTTAAGCGATGGACAATAGTAACCTCGCATTCAGCGGGAAGAATGTGACAAATCTTGTGTTTGCACGGTTGGCTACATATCGTTCTAGCGTTATTGTCTTCAATCGAATCTCATGAGAAGTGAGAAAATCCCGATGCTTATGAATCCACCGATTGGTTATAACTTTCTTACCCGTCCTGTTGCCTAAATAGACATGAAGATTGAAAATAGTTAAGGTCTAAAGAAGAGTGTCGAAGAGCAACAGCTGAGCAGTTAATTCTAGTACACTATATCACGGGCTTCCAATGTGCGTGAAATTATCACCTTTATATACAACTTCTCCGGACATGGAAAGCATTGCACAAGCCAATAATCTTGTTCAGATCAAAACTATTCATTTGGATATATAAGATCTTGTGAGAATCCAGCACCATTGATAGGCCATCCATGGAGAAACTCTTCATTGAGCATAGAACATAATATTAGTACAAAATGTGTACTCCAAGATGATATATAAATTATCTTGAAATTTAAAATGCAGCTTATGGTTACAAGTGTAGATGATAATATAAAGTACACGAAGAAGCTGTGGAGCCAAACACCATATTGAAATGAGCACAGAGATCATGTATTACACCCAAGGTCTCGGTTTAAGCGCGAGAGAGGGCGGTTATTTACAGCGGTGAATAACTAGAATCAAGGATCAACCTTTGAAGTGAAGGGCATCTTGGATGATGAGCTGCCTTCTCCCAAAAGAAATTCCAATTCTTACAAGGTTAGGCGACTTTATTTGGAGACAACCGATTCTAGCTGTGAAAACAAGCACCAAGCACTCCAGTAGAGGCAAGCTGAGTGGATGATCTTTGTGCAATGAGCCTCCGATATCTGAACCCGCACAAGTGAAAGTTTCTTGAGAAATGGGAAGTGAAGGTTTAGTACCAGATTATGCAGTAGGTAGCACAGTATAAAGGTGGCGGTGTGGAGAGAGAGAGGAAAACGCGAGATGGACATCGGTCTTTGAGGCACAAGTTCATGGCGTTAGGTATGTGGTATGTGATTTCGGGGAATAGTAGAACTCAAGCAGCTGTAGTTACTGTGAATTGAGGATTTCAGCCAGGCGTCCACCGTGCGAGGGCATGGTATGCTTGCTCGGGTAGCATGAAGGGATCGAGAGGCTTTGAAAGGAGCCTGGTGGGAGGAGATGATGGCTCTGGGGATTTCAAAATCATTGAAGAGAGATGGTGACGATCGAGATTAAGGGCATGGCGCCATAGAGGCGCCACCGAATTGAGAGGACTTGGGTGCGGCAGCAATCCTTGGTGGGGAGAAGCGAGATGATCTCCCCAAGGGGGCGTCTGGAGATCATTGATCGGTCACCCAGATTCTCTGAGTTCGGGATCCGATGGGGCGGGGTCGCCGCTTCTCCCAGTTGTCGGGTGCGGGATCTAGCAGGCGTCACCGGCTGGCGGGGCCTCATCTTCTTAGTCTTTGGGGTCAGCCGACTCCATTTTCCTCGAGGCGTCGCGTCGCTCACGGTTTGCAGAGAATGTGAATGATTAGCCTAGTTGTAGTCTGAGTGAAGAAGAAGGAGCTGGGGGTTTTACTGTAGGAGTGAGGAAGAAGGGGCTGGGGTTTTCTGTAGGGGTGAGGTGAGGAATTTGGGGGTGCAGTGGGCGGTGGCGTGAGTGGGTGGGAGGCGAGGAGGAAGAAGAGCACCCAGGTTTTTTTGGGGCGGTGTCTTTGGGTGTGGGTAGCGCCTCTCATTGATAAATATATGGGCTTTTGAATTGATTTTACTACTAGTGTGGATGATTACTACTAATGCAGTGGGGACACTCTACAGCTACCGGAAAAACAATTACTACTAGTGCAGTGGAGACACTCTACTTACTTGGCTCCTCCTAGGTCATTGAAACGTCTCCCTCTCTGAATGCCGTTATACTTTTGTTCACCGACATGCGGGCCATGCAGCTTGTGGGCCCAAATGCCATCCACCAAATTAGAAGGCGCGTATGGCGGAGTGTCACCCGGTCGTGTGCAGCGATGTGAGTCGTCGTATCACAAAACCCCACCTCCCATGAGTCTAAGTTTGTGGACGAAGCAACCATCATTTCACTCTTGCTGAATCCCTCTCCCTCACCGTCTTCAAGAAAGGCAACACCGCATCTACACTGTTCTTCTCTCGAGCGAAGGGAAGGTAAGCGGATCCGTGATGTTGGTATATTTTCGTTCGAGAGAAAAAAAAGAACTTTTGCAAGCGATAACGATCCTCACTCTCTTTTTGTTTCATTGTCATTGCGATTGTGTTTTCCTTTGGTGGTCTCCTAGTATTACGTCGGTTTCATGATGGACCAAGGAGAACCAGGCAAAGATCTGCCGATATTGGAGGCGAGGCGGGAGGCTGATCCCCACGAGACGAGAGCTCCAAGAAGATGGAGGCAACCACGAGCCGACCCAGATCGCTCACGGCCACTCTTGAGATGGTCAGCGCCCGTTTGAGGTTCTGACCCCGTGGCACTGCAGGAGCAGTTTTCCCCTTCGAGGATGTGTCCCCCCCCCTGAGCTGCCCAAGGTGATTTCCTTCTTTGCCGATCTCGATTGTGGTTTTCATCTAAGTATGTGGTGATTTTTTAGAAAAGGAAGTATGTGGTGATTAATAATGCAAAATTTTATTAGCCCGATGCCATGCTATACATAGTGGTTTAAATAACTTGTGTTTCTTATCTTTGAAAAGTAATTCAGAATTTGTTTTGTTTCAATTAGAGCCACGATGCAGACAAGGATTGTGTGGTTGTACATGTCACTTTCGCTATGGCGGACGACCTGAATATCACCTTTGGGAAAACAAAGTTCTTAGGCTGTTGGATCTGGAAGCCATTTGCGGTTATACCAATGAAGAGTTGTATTCCAGCCTCACTTTGTTTTCGGGCGTGTTGTCCGGGGTGTCTTGAAGCACAAAGTTCAAAGCTACTCCTTCGTTTGTGAGGCATCTTGTTCTTGTCAAGCTTACATGAGGAAGATGATGTGGCATGCCTCCACAAACAAGTTTATCGATGGCAAGGCCACAAGGTTGTCTTCATGAAGGTTCACGAGTTGAGCTGCTTGGGGCGTCCTCGATGATGTTCATGGCAAAGTCCGTCTTGTGTCCAGCCCAAATTAGATCGAGGCATGAAATAGTTGCCCCAACTAGTGTTTAATAGTAGTTTGGATTGTGTCTAATTATCCGAACCTTGCATTATCGACCCCTATGGGGCTAGTACTCTGTTTGAATCCATCTATAGGAGCTGCTGCTACTTTTGTGTGCCCGTGAATCATGTGAGAACCATCGTAATTGTTGCGAAACAGATCGTCCTCACTAGTTTTTCATGAATATGGCATGGTAAGACATAAGTTGTCACGGTTTATCATCTGACGAGTGTGTGTTTTGATGAAATAGAGCACTCGTTAGAGAACCGTCTTGAGCGTATACATAAGTACTTGTAAACACTGTTGGTGCTACCCACTTATGCGAGTTGTGCAAAACACGGCACATTGGCTCAGCTCGCTTCAACACTAGGCTATCGACCAGCTAACAATCAACAATCTGTTGTCTAACATATAAGCAACTATGTATCTTATTACGATGGTTCATGCGATTAATTGAGGCCACAATGTAATAAATTCCAAGCGTTCACACGCTAGTCCAGCGTTCATGTGGAACACTCACATTAAACTTCGTCTTCATAAAAAACTTGAAAAGCATAAGTTAAGCAATTTTATACATCTCAATGATTCATAGAACATAACAAACATATACTAGTTCACAACAAAAGACAAAGTTGTGAGAAGGTTTACAAATCAGGAAAAAACAAGCAAAAGGCTTCTCACGAGCAAAGGGCCTCCGGCGAGCTTAAATTTCATGGAGTTCACTCTGGTTTTCTTGTTGCCACCATTCGAGGGTTAGGTTCTCTCATTCCAGAATAACCAGTTATAATTGTGGTCTCAGTTGGAATGCTGAATTGAACCATGCAGTGTACTGACCAGGTGAAATTCTTGTGCATTCCACTAAATTTAAGCACCGCTATTTGCAGAAATAAGCAGACCACAATGCCTCTTGTCTGCGCACCTATCCAAAAAATCGCCGTGCAACCGTGCCAGCTAGTCCTCGGTCCATGGATGAACTGGTAGAAAGTGCATTCCGGACTAGGATGCAGTTGTTTTCGCTTTCGTTCCTGCCTTTGCGTTGAAGCCGGGAGGTTAGGCAATGACAGCGAGGATAGCCATCTCATTTTTTGTGATTGTACTAAAAGCGAGGTGTGTGCTTTTGATTGCGGATAGAAGCGATCGGAGATAGACATCCGAAGCGATATGGAGACAGACATCCCTGTTTGCGCAAATATGAAATCGGTTATTTAAACAATGACAGATATTACTACTTTCCCCGTTTCCTCTTAGAACCAAGTCCTAGATTCATGCTACAGCTTTCCACTTTCTTCCTGTTTGAACCAGCGCTTTGAGTCATTGTATGAACTAGCTTTACTTCTAATAATAGTAGAAGTCTAGGTGGCTTTGGAACAGCGAGACGGAAGTAGAAAAGGATCCACATGAAGGGAGCTGGGGCGATAGAACAAGGCAGGTTTGAAGGAATATATACACGGGTCGTCGGCATGTGGCAAAGGCAGGCGTCGGGAGGCATCTTAGCCACAATACCACGAGGAGGAAGAAGGGGTGGAGGCCTTCCGGCAGCGCTCTCTCGGAGAAGCAGCCTGACGGCCGCCCGATCGGAGGCCTTGGGCAGCCGTTGGTCTCCTCCCTACGCCGCCCGACAGCGTGAGCGATGCACCTACACCCCTGCCCGGTCGAGGTTGTCGGCGGTTGTGACCAGCCGTGAGCTAAGAGAGTGTGGCCACCTATGTCTTGCTTAGATCTGGAGAGCATGAGAGAGTGAGCGAGAGGAACCCTAGTAAAGCAAGCGCTAAGGCTCCTCCTTTTATATATAGTGGAGTGATTTTGTTGTACCAGCTTCAAAAAAATGCGCTCCTATGTGTACCAGCAGTGGGTGTGAGAGAACTAGTGCATCGTGCACGCTTCTCTTCGTGAGAGTACAATATACTATGCCCAATGAGCGTTACGCGCAAGAGTAATAGTATAAGTGTGTGGCGTGTGAGCTAAAATAAAATGTGTGCGCCGTGTTTTGTTTTTAGAAGTTCTAAGGGTAGGGTGTGAAGAGCACATATGTGTGTGGCGTCTACTGCTGAGATAGGCGATGGGTGCGGCGTCTTGAGTCTGCGAGAGGACTCGGGAGAGTCGGGACTCTTGACGATGCGTGTGCGTGTGAGAGAGGGGCGCGTATCAATGCAATGCATGTGTCCGTAAATCATTATCCGACAAGCGTTAGCCACAAGCCTTTTCACGGCGAGCGTCGTAAGAACCGTTAGATCGGCATCCGGCGATGTCGGTTTGCCATGTCATTTAACAGAACAGCCACTCCTCCTACACAAATCTTCCACGTGAGTGTTAGCAATTGCCGTATGCTCCCCGTTCCAAAATGCAGTGCATATAGCTTTATTGAAAATTCGAACCTGCAAACTTTTACCGAGTTTTCGTGTACCAAATTGCACATGTAGAATACCACTGTATATATCATTTCATTCATCTTGATAGGTAACTATAAAGATGGGTGAGAGTCTACAAAGAAAGACCATCGTATCACCGCAGCAATTTCAAGCATCCTTTAGTGTCGAGGAATATCATAGGAACTCTATATCATATGATTTTTATAGGATTTTTTCCTTTAGAGCCAATTGGTTCATAGGAAGAGATTCATATACTCCACATTTCAAAGGAAATAAACATGATATCATTTCTATAGCTTTAGAGCCACTTGGTTCATATGAATGGATTCCTATACTCCTTAATTTCAAATCCCTCCTCATAGGAATTGAGATACATGTCATCTCTAGATTCAATAGAAAAGTTCCTATGATGGAACCAAATGACATCTCTTTTCCAATCCCTACTCATAGGAATTGAGATGCTCCATGTCATCTCTTTCCTACAACTTCCATGTATACATCTTCTATTCCTAAATAGATAGTACAACCCACTAGTAGTTTTTTCCAAAACATGCAACTATGGCACAAGAACTATATAGTGTGCAATAACTTTGAAAGATGGTCATTGGATGAAGCTAACCCGATAGTGTAGAGATAGGCAAATCCGAGCACTCTTGGCCATTGGATATCATCAACATTCCACAGATCTGCCACATGTACAATTTAGAAGACTCCATGGTTGAACTTAAGCATAATGCACAAACCTCAAAACACAAGCACTTCTCCTTTGTTCTAGAATCTTACGTATCATAATTTATTATTTTTTCTAAATGAATTGCCATTATTTGCTTTTTACTTTATGATTTACAATGCACAACCCATGAATTTTAACATTTTATAAAACTAATTGATTTTGAATGAGATGAACTATAAGAACTAAGCGAACATCTACATCATGCATATATGACTCAAAGCTTTACATGCTATAGTGTGTATTTATTCATAATTTGGTTTGAAATCTCATGCGTTCAATACATGTGTACCTTACTAGTTTTGAGTAGAGTAGCAAATTTCACATGACCCGGGTATATCAAAATGCAGGGCCCATGCATCATTGCCTTCGGTCGAACCTCGTCCACAATTTTTGTACATACTATATCTCCTTTGGTCCCCGAACCCAAAATGCTGCCTCGTTCCGTGAAACCAAGCGGCCCACACATATTTAAGGCGTCGACGAACCCGTTTACTACCGTGGCCCTTGCGCTGTAGTACTCCTACAAACCCTACGCCGCACTCATCATCGGTTTTCTTCAAGAGGGCGAGGAGAAGCCGATTTGTAGTGGGCGCTTTCAAAAAAGGATGCATAGTGGAGACCCTACCTAGGGTGCCCTAGGTAGCTGCCGCACACATCATTGTTTTCTATTTTCTTTATGCTCTTGCGCCCTAGAGTGAAATGATGGTTACTTCATCCGTCCGGCCTCGACTTAATGCGGAAAGGTGGGGCTTTGTGATTTGACCCCTCATCGCTCATTTTCTACTCTTCTTGGCGCTTCGACCGGGGTGCCTCAAATTCAACCGCTGCTTGAACTATAATTTGGTGCATCGCATGTGGAACAAGGCGGTGGATGAGCCACATGTCGGCCAAAGGGCCATGTTAAGTGTGTAAGCCATTTAGGTATGCGGATTGACCCTGCTTGAGTTGCTCGCCAACACGGCGGAGCAGCCTACCACTTGGTTTTGCTCCTTGGTGAATCTCGACTATATTGATCTAAAAGATCGTGCTGAACTACCCTCTCCGTCTCGGTTTTTATTTTTAGGCGTCTCGGTTTATAGGGCTTGCGTAGTTCTAGGTCATCCATTTGGCTAACTAAATATGAGTTACTATGTCACAAAAGTATATCATTGGATTCTTAAGCAGATGTAGTTGTATTTAAAATTCGAGGCGGGGCTTTTCTGCTTGCGGTAGGTGGCGAGGCAGTTCCGCCTAGTCGGTTCGACAGAGGCGAGAAGGCGAGGGAGTTGGCTCTGCAAGCGTGGGCTATGTGATTTGACAGTGATTCTTCTTTGGACAGGTGAGGCCCGTGATTTGACTTGCCATTATCATTTTAGCTGGCGCTCTGACCGTGTGAGTCTCCCGATTCTGACCACCTCCATCAGGTGCCTCCCCAATGCTCCACCATGTAGTAGAGGTTGGCTCTTGCATGAGATCCCACTTCTCCACTTTTCCTTGCCTCTCTTTCCTCCACATATGCAAAAATGCCATGTAAAGCGCACTATTGTACTTACTTTTACTTGCTCCTCACAGGGCTTAAGCTTACCACATAGGCATAAAGTCTAATGTGGCAAGTTAATCAGAAGAGAGACTAGTTTGGTGACCCAAGGAAGAAAGCGGTGCTAGCGCGTGTACCTAGGTGAAAAGACAATTTTGAGTCTATAGCTAATTAAATGAAACAAACTTAGCAACACCATTTCATTGGAAGAGGTCACTCCTTAGCAAATGCAATAAATACTAGTACTCCTTGTGTCCCATAATATAAAACGTTTTGGCACTACACTAGTGTCAGCGTTCTTATAATATAGAGACGGAAAAACGAAGAAAGAGATAGAGAAGTAAAAAATAAATACACTTATAGCCAACCTTGTTGTAGTATGAGTGACTAAGTGATGACTATGTATGACATGCCAACATCGGATAGCCCTAGCATACCGTGTTAAATCTCAAGAAGCGGCGGCCGCACGAGCAACCTGACGGTCGTGGTAAGCGCGACCATGATCTGACCTCTTGGCAGCCCTTGGATCTGAGATCAAGCGATCGCATGCTAAGTTGCTGAAAATTTGAGAATAACCCTCGGGATAGGATATTCACCCATAGGTCTAGAATTACGCCATGCAACCGTTCGATCTCAGGTCCAAGGGCTCTCGGAAGCCCGTATCATGGGAGAATGAAAGCCACTACCTGCCGTTCACCTGCGGCAGTTTGCTCCTACTCGTCCCTTGCGTCCTTCAATACTCGGCGGTTCGCTCCTAGTCGTCGGTCCATTCACATTCTGGCAGTTCCACTAATCCTAACCCTCCTCCCAAATCCATGGCGTCCCAAATCTCCATGATCGGCGGTGAGTACAAGGTTAGAACCATCACCGGCGATGAGTTCGGCGTCATCTACACCCATTCTTCGTGGCGGTGAAAGGATGCCTTTCTCGCTTAAGCGCATGTTGAAAACTCAGATGATGAGTGGGTCCTTTGGGCTAGATGTTGAGTACACCACAGTCACTGGGGCGAGAGAAGGATCTAAGGGCGAAGAGAGGAAGAAGCCCGCCGTGATCGAGGTTTGCCTACATAACGTTTGCTTGGTCTACCACATATGCCATGCCGGCGTTGAGTGCGAGATTTTAAGAACTTACTCAAGGACAAAAGCAGTGAAATTCGTTCTTGTAGACTTTAAGGCGACAAAGAAGTCTGAGTCGGATAGGCCTCGTTGTAGGCAACCTTCAACCTCTAGAAGAATCGGTGGTGCCTTCTCGTCGACCTTGATCTTGACCACTGGCGAAACCATGGTTCATCCTTCGTGCCGTAAGCTGGAGAAACCTCATTACCGTTTCATCGTCATGCATGGCAGCGGAATGTACTAGATATAGACCACATCCACTACGCTGCAATGGATGGCTACCTTTTTTCAATATCTACAAGGGTTGGATGAAGAGCAACAGCCAAGTGTGCGGTTCAAGCAAAGAAGTATCAGCCAAGAGGAAGAGGACAAGGGCGAAGTCGGGGGCGTGGAAAAGGACTCGAGTAAGGTGGCGATGTCGTTGCTCATGGTGGTTCTAAACTTCTAATGCAGTGTATACGGATTAGTTGCATAGTTTAATTTCAGGTGTGCTTAGTTTAATTTGAGGGTGTGTTGTCTTTGAGCTCCAGTGAGAACTATGTTATGTTTCTTCTCGTTACTTTAACTCTTGGTATGTACATACTACTAGTATTTCTTTAATAGAATTTAGCATCCCAATTAAGCACGTACTAGCTTTTTAATAGTACTATATGCATAATTTGGCGTGACGCGCTCTCTATATGTACCACCTTTTTTAATTTCAATTTTTGCTCCATGGCGCAATCCATCGATAGTACTCTTGTACAAAAGTATACATTTTTAAAAGGCTAAGTACTGTTCATCACATATATAGCGATTAAATTCTCAACCTAGAGCAGCGTGCATGCCATCTACTAGTAAACCGTCTGGAGGAATATAGTAAAAATGAGGTAATTTTACGGCGATCGGTGGGGAGCATGGCCTGTCATGCGGTCCCGTGTCATGATGTACCAAGGCGTCGTGTGTCCCTCTTGAGCGAGAAGCAATACTACGTGGTTTGAGATGATGGCGAACGAAGTGTGAAATAATGGTTGCCGTCCGTCTTGGAAGGTCGGCATTGTGATTTGGCGTCTCATTGCTCATTACTACTCTTGGGCGATGCAGTGGGGTCGTCCCCCTGCTGTTACTGCTTTGTTATTTGGTGCTTGACACGTCGACCGATTGCTATATGTTCCACATGTCGTGACGAAATGCAGAATTCATGAGCGAGGGCATCGGCGGAGGTATACTACAGAAATTCATGAAAGGGCGACTTAGTTTTGGAAAAATCTGTTTTTCAGATGCGTACCCACTAGGGTTTATAGGGCTCATCTAAAAACATTAGTTTTCCGTTTGATAAGTCTCAATTCTACTATACTAGTAGTAGTACCATTGCATGTTGGATTTGAGTGCGTTAGATCACCCGGCATAGCGGTGTCAGAGAAACTAACCAATGCATGTACAAGTTCATGGAAATTTAGTGGTCATTCATGCATTCGTTCTAATTAATGCCTCGGTAAACATAACTTCTTGAGAAAAACGAGCATACTGATTAATTGTGCAAACTACGAAATTAATTCGACCACTCACCGTCTACCTTGGTTGGAGAGATTTTGAAATTGTGCCATAAACTGGAAAGGGGGAGTAGTAAGTTTTGTCTCGATTACTATTTGTGGCCTTGTATAGATGCAAAATGTATTTTTTTTTAATAGTGGCCTTGTATAAGTAAATGGAGGGAGTACTAACCAAAGTAGTACGTAGTAGGGACGAGGAGTAAATGGAGGGAGTGGTAAAATTTTCTCCTCGTGATGCGAGCCACCGCGCGCGTGGGCAAGGGAGCGGGTGTAAAGGCGTACAGTAGTAGTAGTAGTACTACTACTACTACTCGTAAGCAAGCTTCACCTCATCCTGCGAGCCACCGCGCCCGTGGGCGGGGGAGACGGCGTACTAAGCAAGCTTCTCCTCGATTCTGCGAGTTGTGGAACACATCAAAAGTACTCCGGTGTATAGAGCCTTGCCTCTAAGGTAGGCCCACATGGTTTGCCTCTTTTTTAATTTAACATAGCGCGTCAAGTGCAATTTGTTTGTTCACCCGTGGTAGGCGATCCTCCCTCCACCAAGTGGACAACGATTACCGTGCCAAATTACCACGTGGGCTGCCTTTTTATCTGAGAATGAGCTCCACCGTGTACCAGCGAGGAGTGGTTGGGAAAGAGGCAGAATCGTGCACCTGCGTGCACCTCTTCTCTTCGTGCACGTCCCGCCACCTACGTGGGTGTGTGAGAGAGAGATACAAACCTAGACATAATGCGTCGTCCATCCCCATGCCTCCGCTCAGTCCGACCATCAGTCACCACCACGCTCCACTCCTCCTCACCTTATCTCTCATCGTTCTCCCTCCATTTCTATATACAAGGGGCCACTATAAAAATTATAATTTGTAGATATACAAGGCCACTAACACTAATCGATGCAATATTAATGGTGTTTGCCTCGTGGTACTAGCAAAGGAGGACATTAATTATCCGTTGCATGCATGGGGAGTTTGTAAAACTTGCATCTTGATGTTCCGTGCAATGCACGGGCATCTTGCTAGTCCATGAAAACAACACATGGCAAAATTCCACGGCGAGCGAGGATTTGAATCTGTTGGGAGGGCTGTTTGGATCTTGCCGGGGTAGCCAAAATATTGGCGACCCTTTTGTCCACATGCCTTTGCCACCGCGAGCGAGGAATGGCTCGGTGCTCATGCTGTCATGCATCCTCCGGTAGCATACGTTGGAGCGAGCTCGCATGAGCTGTGTTTTTGTTCCTGGCGTCGCCCGAGCCGCCCTTGAACCGGCCGGCGACCCGCAAATTCGCCATCCAACGTAGCCGCACACATTATGACACAACTCAACCAACGGGCGAAATTCACGCAAACCGTGAACAAACTGATATTTCATATAAACAACGGCGAAAATCATATAAAATACGGATTTTCATACAAACATGGCGGATTTCATTACATTCAAATGAACTACGGTGCTAGTTACGGGCAACCACGGTATATAATACCTGGCCTAAATGGTCGCCATTGATCGATTTGTGTTCCTCATGTCGGCGGCATGATCACCGGACTGCGGGAGCCGGAGGTATATGCTTTAAGCGCAAAGGGCGGCTCGCTTCCCGGTGCCGGAGGTCTCACGACTTGAATACCCACCGACCACTAATTTATTACCATTTCATCCTTCATATCTGTGGCGAGGGTGGGCCCTATGGTAATGTCTGCTGCTGAATGTGGACCGTTTGGTGGTCGATTGATCATGTTATCAACAAATTACGGAGCTGTATGGTGAGCGGTGGTGTATGATCACCCTAAATGTACTCCTATTTTATTAACAGTCTGAGACTCAAACTACCATTTCTTTCTTTCATATACGGGCTGTGGTGGGCCCCCAGTTCTGCGCCCGATGGTGCAACACTAGTTGCGCCCGCGTGGAAACGTTGGTGGTCAATTGATTGTGTCATCAACAAAATCTGAGTTATGCGGGTGAGCGGTGACCGTATAATCATGACATGTATTTTTTAACACAGTGCAGGCGCAAGGGCTCATATATCGCGCAAGCACTCACGCTATAAGCGCACACGCGAACCCTACCCCTATGAGCACCTTGAGAGAGTGGGCCAGCATATATGATCTTGAGATTTTCTGAAGTAACCATTGGTGCCTCATAGTCGGTGAAGCGTCTCCTCCCACTGAATGTACATCGCGAAAAATACTGAAATTAACACAAGATAAATCGAGCACGGGACTTTAACCTTGGTGGGCTCGAGAAACCCTTGTCCTCTAACCTTCCAACCACATGTTGGTTATACGACAAAATGTATGTGGTGACCGTGATGAGCTTATACGAAGTCCGGTGACCATATCGTGCTTTCTCTTCAAATACAATGACCGTAAGTGTCGTCAACAAAATCTGAACGCATCAAATGCAAAGTCCGTCGGTGTCATCAACAAAATATGGACACGTATCGTGAGCTAGATACCATTGTACTATTGTATATGCTTATTTTCTTAGTGGCCGATTGCGTGTGTGGTGTGGTGGGCACATCATTTCTAGTTGTGGTGGGTCAACATGAAGACTCATGGGTTGGTTCCATCCTGCGCCACATATAGGTTGGACGAGGGCGTGTTATCGAAGACCCATGTGGAGGACTCGGCGTACAACACGAAGCTACAGTCGCGGAGGACTCTATCCCCAGTGATAAGCCAACTATATATGATTTGTGACCCTAGGCCCTTAGTATGTTATACAAGCTTGGGGCTAGTTAAATCGATAGTATACACACGCACAATGCACGGTATTCACGTGTACTTTGTACACACCCTATCGCTAATATCTGATGCCGAGGTAGGCTCTTTCTTCAAGCTGCAAGGGTGCGATCCGAACTAGGGTAAAACTTTGCCTCGTATTACCATCCAGCCTAACAACCGAGGATATCCTACCAAATGATATGATGAAATCAAGTCGCCAACTACTAAGAGAGAGGTGTGCCGGGGCAATGTGTGCGAGAGAGGCCTAAAGATAATGTGTGCGGGAGAACACGTAGGTGTTGGGGCGTAGTAATTTCAAAAATTTCCTCACGCACCGCAAGATCATGGTGATGATATAGCGAGAGGGAGAGTGTTGTCTACACACCCTTGTAGACCGTGGCGGAGCGTTAACTGCTTAGCGGTTGATGTAGTCGTCGTCTTCACGGCTCGACCGATCAAGCACGAAACTACGGCACCTCGAGTTCTAGCACCGTTCAGCTCGATGGCGTCCCTCGAACTTCGATCCGGCCGAGTGTCGAGGAGAGTTCCGTCGGCCGACGGCGTGGTGGCGATCTTGATGTTCTACCGCTGCGGGGCTTCGCCTAAGCACCGCTACGATATTATCGAGGTGGACTATAGTGGAGGGGCACGCGCTGCGGCTAAGAGATCAAGAGATCAATCGTTGTGTCTTTGGTGCTAGCCCTGCCCCTCTATTATATGTTGATCCCGGGGTGAAACTTGGAGCAAAAGCCTCCTCAAAGTCGGTTTTGCCCGAAGGCAAAGTCCCACTCGGACTCGAGGACCAAGCGCCACAATCCTTGGCGTCGGCCCGAACGCCATGGGCCTCGGCGTCGGCCCGGGGCGAGCGCCATGGTCTCCGGCGTTTGGCCCCGGCCTCCGTAAAACTCCTTTTGCACCGACCTAAAGCCTCATGGGCTTGACCCTTAGCCTAAACATATCATCAATATATGAATCTTTACGTCTCGACCATTTGAGACTCCTCGTCATGTCCCGATCTCATCCGGGACTCGAACTCCTTGGTACATCAAAACATGTAAACTCATAATATAAGCATCATGAAACCTTAAGCGTGCGGACCCTACGGGTTCGAGAACTATGTAGACATGACCGAGAACTATTCTCGGTCAATAATAATAAGCGGAACCTGGATGCCCATATTGGTTCCTACATATTCTCTGAAGATCTTTATCGGTCGAACCGCATAACGACATCGTTGTTCCCTTTGTCATCGGTATGTTACTTGCGAGATTCGATCGTCGGTATCAATACCTAGTTCAATATCATTACCGGCAAGTCTCTTTACTCGTTCCGTAATACATCATCTAGCACCTAACTTATTAGTTGCAATGCTTGCAAGGCTTATGTGGCGTGTATTACGAGAAGGCCGGAGATACCTCTCCGACAATCGGTGACAAAACCTAATCTCGAAATCGCCAACCCAACATGTACCTTTTAGGACACTGTAGTACTCCTTTATAATCACCCGATTCGTTGTGACGTTTGGTAGCACCAAAGTGTTCCTCCGTAAGCAGGAGTTGCATAATCTCATAGTTACAGGAACATGTATAAGTCATGAAAAAAGCAATAGCAATGTACTAAGCGATCAAGTGCTAGGCTAGCAGGTGGGTCATGTCAATCACATCATTCTCCTAATGATGTGATCCCATTAATCAAATAACAACACATGTCTATGGTTAGGAAACATAACCATCTTTGATTAATGAGCTAGTCAAGTAGAGGCATACTAGTGACTATATGTTTGTCTATGTATTCACACATGTATTATGTTTCGGTTAATACAATTCTAGCATGAATAATAAACATTTATCATGAAATAAGGAAATAAATAATAACTTTATTATTGCCTCTAAGGCATATTTCCTTGATCTCCCACTTGCACTAGAGTCAATAATCTAGTTGACATCATCATGTGATTCAACACTAATATTCACATCGTATGTGATTAACACCCATAGTTCACATCGTCATGTGACCAACACCCAAAGGGTTTACTAGAGTCAATAATCTAGTTCACATCGCTATGTGATTAACACCCAAAGAGTACTAAGGTATGATCATGTTTTGCTCGTGAGAGAAGCTTAGTCAGCAGGTGCATCACATTGAGCCGTATGTATTTTACAAATATTCTATGTCTACAATGCTACTGCATGGAGCTACTCTAGCTAATTGCTCCCACTTTCAATATGTATCCAGTTGAGACTTAGAGTCATACGGATCAGTGTAAAAACCTTGCATCGATGTAACTCTTTCGACGGGCTCTTTTATCACCTCCATAATCGAGAAATATTTCCTTAGTCCTCACTAAGGATGTTCTTGATCAATGTCTAGTGATCTACTCCTAGATCACTATTGTACTCCTTGCCAAATTGAGACAAGGTATACAATAGAGTGCAGTACATAGCATAGCATACTTTATAGAACCTATGGCGGAGGCATAGGGAATGACTTTCATTCTATTTTCTATTTTACGCCATGGTGGGATTTGAGTCTTACTCAATTTCACACCTTTGCAACACGAGGCAAGAACTTTTCTTTGATTGTTCCATTTGAACTACTTCAAAATCTTGACAAGGTATATACTTATTGAAAAAACTTATCAAGCGTCTTGATCTATCTCAATAGATCTTGATGCTCAATATGTAAGTAGCTTTCTTGAGGTCTTTCTTTTAAAGAACTCCTTTCAAATACTCCTTTATGCTTTCGAGAAAAATTCTACATCATTTCGATCAACAATATGTTACTCTCATATATTTATCGGAAAGTCGGTAGTGCTCCCACTCACTTTATTGTAAATACAGGCTTCACATGAAATCTGTATAAAACTATATCTTTGATCAACTTATCAAGCGTGTATTCAACTACGAGATGCTTGCACCAGTCCATAGATGGATCATTGGAGCTTGCACATTTTGTTAGCATCTTTAGGATTGACAAAACCTTCGGTTGCATCATATGCAACTCTTCTTTAATAAATCCATTAAGGAATGCAGTTTTGACATCCATTTGCAGATTTCATAAAATGTGGCAATTGCTAACATGATTGAGACAGACTTAAGCATCGTTACGGTGAGCAAATTTCATCGTATTCAACACCTTGAACTTGTCGAAAACCTTTTGCAACAAGTCGAGCTTTGTAGATAGTAACACTACTATCAGTGTCCGTCTTCCTCTTGTGTAACATCCCAAAATTTCAAATTTTGGAATGTTATATTAAATAAATAACTATGCTTGTTGTCTGATTGTTGGTTTGATTGATTGAGTGAAACTGAGTGAAATTTGAAACTTTTGAAAGTTGAATGAGAGGAATGAAATGACTTTCCCAAAACTTTCTCCTTTGCCTTTTGGATCTCAATGAATTCAAATTCATTCCAACACCAAAACCTAGAGTGAAGATGACATGACTTCTTCCATTTGGAATGAAAAGGGTTTTGAAAAGATTTGAATTTCATTTGAGAATATTTCAAATTCAAAGCTTTATGCAACTCAATGATTTTCATGAGGAAGATAAAATGACTTCTTCAATTATATGAAATATGAGTTGGAAGTAATAAAGTATCAGATTGAAAGTCATTTGAAAGTGCCATTTGAAGTTTCACGAGTTTTGAGTTTTGAATTTGAATTCAAACCTTGGCAAGTAGGAATCATTTCAAAAAAACTATGCTGATAAATACTTAAGCAAAAGTATGAGAGGAGTAAACATGACACTCCAAAATATCAGAGGAAAACAATGCCAAAAGTTTTGGATTCAAATCTGAATTTTATTTGAATTTGAAAAAAATGGATTTTATAAAGTTTGGATTTTGCCTTTGGAAAAATGTTCAAATGATAGGAATATTCCCGATCATTTTGGTATATATATGTCCTATATAAAATATTTATAGATTTTGTTTTATTTCTATTTTGTTTTATTAAAAAATAAATTCAAAAAAAGAAACCCCAGTGTGGCCGAGCCCCTGGCCCGGCCAGTGTGAAACCCCACCAGCCAGGCCCCCAGGCGGCCCAGTATGTGGCCGGCCATGGCCGGCCTCGCCTCGCCCTCGCCTTGAAACCCTTTGGCGCGGTCGCCCGCTCCTCAGCCTCTCTCTCTCACCGGCAGGTGAGACCACCCCGTCTTCAACCCCGCCCCACGCCCGCGCGCCGCCGTCGCGGATCCGTGGGATCCGGATGTCGATCCCCTCGATCGCCCCGTTGCAGCGAGGCCCCGCCTATTTAAGCCCTCGCCCACACCCATTCCCCCTAGCCCCTCGCGGACCCCTCCCTCTCTCCCGAGCTCACGGGCCGAACCTCCCTTGCCGCCATTGTCGTCGCCGTCGCCGCCCTAGCCACCCCGACCCCCACCGACTCCACAGGCCCCCCAGGCTCGTCGCATCCATGAAACCACTCCGTCGACCTCCCGGCGACCGAGCCATCAACGCACTCGTCGCCGCGCCGCCCGCCGCCGCCCGGCGCCGGTAAGTCACCGGAGACCCTGCCCGTCCGATCACGGAACCTCGGCGTAGAATTAGACCACGAAGAATGCTGCGTTTATAAAAAAAAACGCCCGGTTGGCGGTTCATTGGTTTAGTTTTAGGTTAGGGTTTATTTTTATTAGCCCGGCCCGACTAGTTTAACCCTAGGGCCCGTTTAGGTTATTTTACGCTCGGTCGTAGTTTAGGCCCATTAGGCCCTTTTCTTTTATTTTATTTTCTGTTTTAACAGAATAGTTCCTGTTTTGAAAAATTCATATCTTTTATCCTGTTTAATATTTTTAGGTGATTCTTTTTTGTTGGTTTGCAAATTTTCTATAGTTTCTGTAGAATATATTTTTAGCTATGTTAAAATTAACTAAAATTGCTTTAATTTAGTTTTAGTCAGAATAGTAAATCTGCTATAACTTGAGTTAGGAAAATTATTTTTGGATGATTCTTTTTGTCCCAACTTTATTTTGACATTGCCAAACCATAGGAATTAATTTGGGTGTTTTAGGATTAATAAAAAATAGTTTTAAGCAGAATCTTGTTAATCCTAATTAATTAACTAGCTCTGTTTTCCTATTATTTTAATTAGTAAATAAATTTATTTTAACTTGTGATTGATTATTCTAGGATAGTTTCTGTCACTTTATAGGATGAACTTTTATTTATAATAAATAAAAGTTTTATTTTATTTTCTTAGCAGAAATTGAATTAGGCCTAATAGGAGTTTCATAATAGATTTTTAATTAATTCGTTTTGCTCCTAGTTGTTTAATGAAACCTTTTCATTAAGTTAACATAAAACCATGATTAGGTTATGTTAGAAAATTTTTGTTATATAAAACTAGTTTTAGTTGTTGCTTGAAGTAGGAACACTTTGAGTTGGATTTCTTGAGTTTTTCCTTTGGGTTTTGATTAGTTTGATTTGGTGTGTTATGTTACTATGCTATTGTGCTATGTGATCATATGCTATGTGCTTATTATAGTTATTGTTTGCCTCGGTAGAATTTCCGGTCTTGAAGCTTGCTACTCTGAATCCTAGTTTTGAAGATCGTCAACAAGGCAAGTTCACTTTGACCATGCTTTCTTACCTATGTTTTATTGCATTTAGTGGCACCTTTGCAACCACCCCTCGTAGTGTTATTGAATCCTTGTAGTTGAGTAGTATGCATGAGGTAGGAACCCATCACCCTGTTACCAAGCCGGGGCGTTATTTATTTTAATGCTACGCTATAGTAGAAGGGGCTTGGTATGAGTGCTCGAGTGGTGTGAAGAAGGAGGACTCTCGTCAATGGCGACAACTCCATGATGGCATCTGCAAGGACTGCATTTTCAAGGCCTCAAGACTTCAAGACTCAAGACAAGAATTCAATACACACTCTTTGGGTGAAGGGCGGTTGTGGGCACCTGGAGAAACCAGTGGTTGGCGGGATGCATGGAGAAGCGCCATGACATCTGCGGAGCTTCACCCAGACTCAAAGAGCGAAAGAATACTTCATGCCGGAAGCTTACATGCAACCGCAAGTCATTATGGGCTCTGGCTTGGTTGACCTTAGTTGTGACTCTGGCTGGGGCGGTACTAGAAGATGTAGAACTGCGGTAGGATGGGATGAGTGCGGACGGTGGTCGGAGGAACTCTTGGAAGACCATGTTTGGTTGTCTTGTTCTCAAACACCACGAAGTGCGAGAGCGTAAAAGAGGATCGAATCTTGCGGGTAAAGTGTACAAACCTCTGCGGAGGTTTAAAACCTAATCGATTAGCCGTGTCCCGATTACGGACAACTTGAGCATCTGGACTTGGATCTATCTCGGAACTCTCAACACGGATTGATAACTTAATTGTGGGCAACATATGATGATTTTGGGCTATGAGACATCGGTTGGCGGAACCATGTCATGATAGAAAACTCCATAGTACAGACTTCATTTATTCCTTTGATGTAGGGAAAATAAAATCAGCTTTTACATAAACTAAACTCGAGACACGAGCCACAAAGCCATATTGCATATAGTATAGTTTATCATCTGTTTTCTCTTATTGTGATCTTGCGGTACATTCAATGTCTTGACCTACGGCTGCAACGTATCATGTTGCAGATACTTCTCGACAGTAAGAGTTACGATACAGGGTTACGGTCTACACTCAACTGCCGATGGCGTTGATGGGACTCCACACCCGACTATTTGTTTCATTGTGACTTATGAGGTATATATCAGTTTCGTTATTTATACATGTGATTGCACTTTGATATATACATTGATGTCTTGTGTGTGCCGACATACTGATCGAGGATGTACGAAACACGAGGCTTGACCGTCACGAGGTCGGGTCGCTCTGAAATGGTATCGAGCACATGTTGGTGTGGGGCGTGACCTAGAAACCGGAAAGCCCCTTGGACGGAAATTTCTAAAACTTTATTTTCAAAAAGACTCTTACTTCTCATCTTTTCAGATTTTATCAAATAGACACTCTCACCTCAAATAGTTAGAATATACACCTTTCCTTTTGACCACACGGAAGATCAAGCTGAAGTCACTCCAAGAATTAAAGATATCGGACAAGCGATGGCCATTTCGAGTAAAGAGGATTTCACCATGAGTTGGAAGAATTGCAGCTGCAACAATTGAAGACTACGAAGACTTGAATAATTTGAAGTTCTGAAGAATTATTTGACCTTTAGAGACCAAACCCTGTTATACACCTACGTTAGATGCAACGATTTGTGAGCTGTCAATTGTTTGATGTTTTCGGCAGTCACAAAGTAAAACTTGTTTCTTCAAAAACTATTGTTTGTATTGTGTGTATATCCTCCCACCTCCCTCATATCTCATCCCAAAACTTTTGAACCCCATAGATGATGAAAGAAGTTGGTGATATTCTCTGGACCGAAGACTCAGCCGGAGGCGAGCTATGGATTGAACATGGAGAATCACTTGGGAGCAATTTGGTTTCAAGGAAGTATGAGGTCCAATCGCTCTTGATTACTTTCTGAGAAGTGCTGCAACCTGGTGGAAAATGCATCAAACCATACAAGGTTTAATGGAGCAAGAACTTGGGAGGAATTCAAGAAGACCACGATGAGATCACGTCTCATCCGGAAGCATATGATAACCCGAAGAAGAAACCTTGTGCACTGCAAGATTTGCGGAGAAATAGGACACACCGGGAGGAACACAAGGAGGATGCTCTCATTGTGAGGAGAAACACCAGTGAGGAATGCCCAACTAGTCGGTGACTTGCTTCTGTGTGAAGGAACCACCCACTACCGGTCGGTGTCACATTTACTCCACGGTGCAACAAACTATTCGAAGCGGGAAGATGGAATGAAAGAAGCCCTCAAGGAAGATCTAGAAGAACCGATAATGAATGAAAGTGTTGAAGACCTGGATGGAGAAGGTCTCAACAGATTTTACTCAATGCACTGCTATTCATGTGGAGAAGAAGGACATTTTCATAGTATTGCACCAAGGAAAGAAAAGAGTATCCAGGATATTTCCGACAATGAAGTGAAGTTTGACCCTCGGTGATAGAAACTCGATCATTCTGAGAAATCCGGGAAGAGAAAAGAAGGCAACCGAGAACAACGCAATTTTGCGAGAGAAGGACCTAAGTCATATCACTTGTTACAGGTGCAAGGATTTGGGTCATTCGCTAGTAAATGTCGAGAAAAGAAGCCAAGAATCCAAGGAGCCGCATAATCACAAAAAGCCCGAGACATGTCGGAAGTCATTTGTTTTCGCTGCAAGGAAGCGGGACATTATGCTATTAAATGTCCCGACAAGATGAAAGCTGGAGTTGAGTAGTTGGAATTTTGATATGGATAATAAGAGTAGTAGAAAGCAATTTCATTTTCATGAGCTCGATGAGTTGAGTTATGTAATAGATTACTCACGAGATTGTAATAGTTCATGACTCAATAAAGTTGTAATGTCACATCTTTGAAAGCTTTAAGGAGTTGTCATATTTTATCTTGGAAATTAATATTCTTGATGAACATGGAAGAAGGTGAGTTGTGATGCATAAGCAGGAAATTGGAAATTTGAGTTTGAAGTTTTGTTTGGATGATATGAATGTGTGCCCGGAGATATGTACCTTATTACGAGCACCATTTTTGTTCTACAACTGCTGATGGCGACCCTTCTGAGTCTTTCCTTAAAGGTCAGGAAACAATCATGACCCGACAAGTGATCATGATTACCCTAAGATCTGAAGGAAATGATGAAGCATATTCACCTTGAAGGAGATCACGGTCTACAAAGGCTACCCCTTCATGCAAAAGGTAGCGGAACTTTGGTATGTGGAGTACACCTCCACCATTTGAAAGAGTTTGCCCAAAGATGATGGGGCAGTACTTTTCATTTCACGTGTGCCACAAGCAACTTTCTTGATCTGTTAGTGAAGCAGCCATGGAAGCCATCGTCGGATCGAATACTTGAAGCAAGACTCCGTTATACTCAGGAATACCTAAGCGAAGTACATACGGAGATGATGGAGGTGAAGCTCAAGGCCACCACGATGAAACAGAAGATTGAAGATTTCAAGGCACATGTCGCACAATTCCAGTGGGACTAAAGAATCCTCGAGGAGGATAAATAAATAAAGTTGGAAGTAATGTCTGACCATACCAAACCATGTGGGTGGCAGCATTTGTAATAAACCTTTTGGAAATTGGATTCACAAAAAATGGTTAAGGATGTAATAAAAGATTGATATGAAAATAATGAGATTTATGGATAAACTAGTGCATTTTCTTTGGTGTCGTAGTACTCTGTAAAGCCACAGGATAAATGAAGAAAGAAATGTGTTATTCATGACGGTCCATAGAAGGAAGCTGGACAGAATAAGTTGGAGTTTTGCTTTTGATATGATGGTATGAAGAAACAGAGTACTACTAGATTTAAAGGAGGTGTAATGTGGAACAAGAGAGTTACTCCAAGGATGAGTTAAAACGCACTAGTGTTGAAGTGGGCCATAACCCACAGGCCGAGATTTTGAAAAGAGCAGAGGTAACTTTGATGAAGGAAGAAATTTGGAAGAATCGGTGATTCAATCAGCATACGTTTACGTAGGAGGTTACGCAAAAACACGAGAGTGGTGAAGTAACGATAGATGTTTTGTTTGGCTTGCTGAACCAAAGATTCACTCGAACCCAGCTCGAGAACAAGAGAAATTCTGCAATGCTTGTGAGTATGCCCAAGTGTTAGAATCGTGATTCCTTTGTTTACGTATGTGGTAATGATTCAAATGCGGGATGGATTGGCCCCATACGGAGACTTCTATCATGAACTATCATATGTTGATGGAAAATCGAGAGCCTCGAAAACCTTAGAGGGTGTCGACGCGATAAGCCATAAAACCATAGAATGGTAGGACGATGGAACCCCTTCTGAAAGCTGTTGCCAATCGTAGGTTATCGGTGAGTTCAACCCAGACCCGTTTTCTGCAGGAGAAACCATGTATTGTAGACCACCATGAGTATTTCGATAGTTGTCTAGAATGGACACGGACCTATCATCTAAGAAGATCCGGTCTCGGACGAACTTCAACTTTGCGAACCGACCCAAGATTTTGAGAAAACTCTATGCTTGACGGAAAGCGTTAATGAAGGAGCTATTGTAAGATATGTGAAGAGACATATATTGACAGCACTCCAGAGGAAGTATCTGAGTTTATTGGAACCGTAACCTTGTTTTTAAGTGTGGTATCACACTAGACCATTCCGGCCAAGCGGATGCGCTAGAAGACCCTAACCCTAACCCTTTCTTGCTAGCCTCTTTGAATCTCGAGGATGAGATTCATTCTAAATGTAGTAGGTTTGTAACATCCCAAAATTTCAAATTTTGGAATGTTATATTAAATAAATAACTATGCTTGTTGTCGATTGTTGGTTTGATTGATTGAGTGGCGAGGTGAAATTTGAAACTTTTGAAAGTTGAATGAGAGGAATGAAATGACTTTCCCAAAACTTTCTCCTTTGCCTTTTGGATCTCAATGAATTAAAATTCATTCCAACACCAAAACCTAGAGTGAAGATGACATGACTTCTTCCATTTGGAATGAAAAGGGTTTTGAAAAGATTTGAATTTCATTTGAGAATATTTCAAATTCAAAGCTTTATGCAACTCAATGATTTTCATGAGGGAAGATAAAATGACTTCTTCAATTATATGAAATATGAGTTGGAAGTAATAAAGTATCAAATTGAAAGTCATTTGAAAGTGCCATTTGAAGTTTCAGAGGATTTTGAGTTTTGAATTTGAATTCAAACCTTGGCAAGTAGGAATCATTTCAAAAAAAAAAACTATGCCTGATAAATACTTAAGAAAAAGTATGAGAGGAGTAAACATGACACTCCAAAAATACCAGAGGAAAACAATGCCAAAAGTTTTGGATTCAAATCTGAATTTTATTTGAATTTGAAAAAAAATGGATTTTTATAAAGTTTGGATTTTGCCTTTGGAAAAATGTTCAAATGATAGGGAATATTCCCCTGATCATTTTGGTATATATATGTCCTATATAAAATATTTATAGATTTTGTTTTATTTCTATTTTTGTTTTATTAAAAAAAAATTCAAAAAAAAAGAAACCCCCAGCGCCGGCCGAACCCACTATTGCCAGTGAAACCCCATGCCAGGCCCAAGGTAGGCCCAGGCCCAGCCAGCCCGGCCAGTGGCCGGCCTCACCTCGCCCCTCGCCGAAACCCTTTGGCGCGGTCGCCCTTCGCTCCACCCCCCTCTCTCTCTCGGCAGGTGACCACCCCGTCTTCAACCCCGCCCCACGCCCGCGCCGCCTCGATCGCGGATCCGTGGGATCCGGATGTCGATCCTCCCGATCGCCCCCGTTACGCGCGAGGCCCCGCCTATTTAAGCCCTCGCCCCACCCATTCCCCTAGCCCCTCGCGGACCCCTCCTCTCTCTCCGAGCTCACGGGCCGAACCTCCCGCCGCCGCCATTGTCGTCGCCGTCGCCGCCCTAGCCACCCCAACCCCCACTCACACGGGCGCCCTCCACCCGAGGCTCGTCGCATCCGCCGAAACCACTCCGTCGACCTCCCGGCGACCCGAGCCATCAACGCACTTTCGTCGTCGCCGCCGCCGCCGCCGGCGCCGGTAAGTCACGGAGACCCCTCCCGTCCGATCACGGAACCTACGGCGTAGATTAGACCACGAAGGGGTACGCGTTTTTATAAAAAAAAACCGCCCGGTTCGGCCGGTTCATTCGGTTTAGTTTTTAGGTTAGGGTTTATTTTTATTAGCCCAGCCCGACTAGTTTAACCCTAGGGCCCGTTTAGGTTATTTTACGCTCAGTGCGTAGTTTAGGCCCATTAGGCCCTTTTTCTTTTATTTTCATTTTCTGTTTTAATATAATAGTTCCTGTTTTGAAAAATTCATATCTTTTATCCTGTTTAATATTTATAGGTGATTCTTTTTTTGTTGGTTTGCAAATTTTCTATAGTTTCTGTAGAATATATATTTAGCTATGTTAAAATTAATTAAAACTGCTTTAATTTAGTTTTAGTCAGAATAGTAAATCTGCTATAACTTGAGTTAGGAAAATTATTTTTGGATGATTCTTTTGTCCCAACTTTACTTTGACATTGCCAAACCACAGGAATTAATTTGGGTATTTTAGGATTAATAAAAAATAGTTTTAAGCAGAATCTTGTTAATCCTAATTAATTAACTAGCTCTTTGTTTTCCTATTATTTTAATTAGTAAATAAATTTATTTTTAACTTGTGATTGATTATTCTAGGATAGTTTCTGTCACTTTATAGGATGAACTTTTATTTATAATAAATAAAAGTTTTATTTTATTTTCTTAGCAGAAATTGAATTAGGCCTAATAGGAGTTTCATAATAGATTTTAATTAATTCTTTTTGCTCCTAGTTGTTTAATGAAACCTTTTACATTAAGTTAACATAAAACCATGATTAGGTTATGTTAGAAAAATTTTGTTATATAAAACTAGTTTTAGTTGTTGCTTGAAGTAGGAACAATTTGAGTTGGATTTCTTCGAGTTTTTCCTTTGGGTTTTGATTCGTTTGATTTGGTGTGTTATGTTACTATGCTATTGTGTTATGTGATCATATGCTATGTGCTTATTATAGTTATTGTTTGCCTCGGTAGAATTTTCGGAGTGCGAAGCTTGCTACTACGAATCCCTAGTTTTCGAAGATCGTCAACAAGGCAAGTTCACTTTGACCATGCTTTCTTACCTATGTTTTATTGCATTTAGTGGCACCTTTGCAACCACCCCTCAGTAGTGTTATTGAATCCCTGTAGTTGAGTAGTATGCATGAGGTAGGAACCCATCACCCTGTTACCAAGCCCGGGAGTTATTTATTTTAATGCTACGCTATAGTAGACGGGGCTTGGTATGAGTGCTCGAGTGGTGTGAAGAAGGAGGACTCTCGTCAATGGCGACAACTCCATGATGGCATCTGCAAGGACTGCATTTTCAAGGCCTCAAGACTTCAAGACTCAAGACAAGAATTCAATACACACTCTTGGGTGAAGGGCGGTTGTGGGCACCTGGAGAAACCAGTGGTTGGCGGGATGCATGGAGAAGCGCCATGACATCCTGCGGAGCTTCACCCAGACTCAAAGAGGCGAAAGAATACTTCATGCGGAAGCTTACGTGCAACCGCAAGTCATTATGGGCTCTGGCTTGGTTGACCTTAGTTGTGACTCTGGCTGGGGCGGTACTAGCGGATGTAGAACTACGGTAGGATGGGATGAGTACCGGACGGTGGTCGGAGGAACTCTTGGAAGACCATGTTTGATCGTCTTGTTCTCAAACACCACGAAGTGCGAGAGCGTAAAAGAGGATCGAATCTTGCGGGTAAAGTGTACAAACCTCTGCGGAGGTTTAAAACCTAATCGATTAGCCGTGTCCCGATTCACGGACAACTTGAGCATCTGGACTTGGATCTATCTGGAACTCTCAACACGGATTGATAACAATTGTGGGCAACATATGATGATTTTGGGCTATGAGACATCGGTTGGCGGAACCATGTCATGATAGAAAACTCCATAGTACAGACTTCATTTATTCCTTTTATGTAGGAAAATAAAATCAGCTTTTACATAAACTAAACTCAGACACGAGCCACAAAGCCATATTGCATATAGTATAGTTTATCATCTGTTTTCTCTTATTGTGATCTTGCGGTACATTCAATGTCTTGACCTACACGGATACAGCGTATCATGTTGCGGATACTTCCTCGACAGTAAGAGTTACGATCTGAGGTTACGGTCTACACTCAACTTTGCCGATGGCGTTGATGGGACTCCACATCCGACTATTTGTTTCGCTGTGACTTATGAGGTATATATCAGTTTCGTTATTTATACATGTGATTGCACTTTGATATATACATTGATGTCTGTGTGTGCCAGCATACTGATCCAGGGATGGCACAGAAACACAGAGGCTTGACCGTCTGAGGTCGGGTCGCTACATCTTGAAGATCCATTTATTTAACTTGACTTGCTGATCATCGAGCAGGTCAACCAAAGTCCACACTTTGTTCTTATATATGGATCCTATCTCAGATTTTATGGCCTCAAGCCATTTTGCGGAATCTGGGCTCATCATCGCTTCCTCATAGTTTGTAGGTTCATCATGGTCTAGTAACATGACTTCCAGAACAGGATTAGCATACCACTCTCGTGCGGACTGTACTTTGGAAGACCTACGAGGTTTTGTAGTAACTTGATCTGAAGTTTCATGATCATCATCATTAGCTTCCTCACTGATTGGTGTAGGAATCACAGGAACTGATTTCTGTGATGAACAACTTTCCAATTCGGGAGAAGGTACAATTACCTAATCAAGCTCTACTTTCCTCCCACTCACTTCTTTGAGAGAAACTCCTTCTCTAGAAAGGATCCATCTTAGCAACAAATATCTTGCTTTCGGATATGTGATAGAAGGTGTACCCAATAGTTTCCCTTGGGTATTCTATGAAGACGCACTTCTCCGATTTGGGTTCGAGCTTATCAGGTTGAAACTTTTCACATAAGCATCGCAATCCCAAACTTTAAACGACAATTTTGGTTTCTTGCCAAACCACAGTTCATAAGGCGTCGTCTCAGCAGTTTAGATGGTACCCTATTTAATGTGAATGCAGCTGTCTCTAATGCATAACCCCAAAGCGATATTGGTAAATCGGTAGAGACATCATTGATCACACCATATCAAATAAAGTGCGATTCTGACGTTCGGACACACCATAACTTTGTGGTGTTCCGGTGGCGTGAGTGTGAAACTATTCCACATTGTTTTAATTGAAGACCAAACTCATAACTCGAATATTCATCTCTCTGATCAGATCGCGAAACTTTATTTTCTTGTTATGATGATTTTCCACTTCACTCTGAAATTCTTTGAACCTTTCAACTATTTCAGACTTATGTTTCATCAAGTAGATATACCTATATCTGCTCAAATCATCTGTGAAGGTCGGAAATAACGATAACATACGAGCCTTAAAACTCATTGGTGCGCATACATCGGTATGTATTATTTCCAACAAGTTTGTTGCTCGTTCTATTGTTCGAAGAAGCGGAGTTTTATTCATCTTGCCCAAAAGTGCGGTTATAGCGTCAAATGATTCATAACCAAGTGATTCCGAAAATCCATCTTTATGGAGTTTCTTCATCGTTTACACCGATATGACCCAAACAGCAGTGCCACAAATAAGTTGCACTATCATTATTAACTTTGCATCTTTTGGCTTCAATATTATGAATATGTGTATCACTACGATCGAGATCCAACAAACTATTTTCATTGGGTGTATAACCATTGAAGGTTTTATTCATGTAAGCAGAATAACAATTATTCTTTAACTTTAAATGAATAACCGTTTTGCAATAAACATGATCAAATCATATTCATGCTCAGCATAAGCGCTAAATAACATTTATTTGGCTTTTAACACTAATCTCGAAAATATAGGGAGTGTGTGATGATGATCATATCAATCTTGGAACTATTTCCAACACTCATCGTCACTTCCCCTCAAATAGTCTCTGTTTATTCTGTAACTCATGTTTCGAGTTACTAATCTTAGCAACCAAACAAGTATCAAATACTCAGGGGCTACTATAAACACTAGTAAGGCACATATCAATAACCTGTATATCAAATATACTCTTGTTCACTTTGCCATCCTTCTTATCCGCCAATCACTTGGGGTAGTTCCGCTTCTAGTGACCAGTCTCTTTGCAGTAGAAGCACTTAGTCTCAGGCTTAGGACCAGACTTGGGCTTCTTCACTTGAGCAGCAACTTGCTTGTTGTTCTTCTTGAAGTTCCCCTTCTTCCCTTTGCCCTTTTCCTTGAGACTAGTGGTTTTGTCAATCATCAACACTTGATGCTCTTTCTTGATTTCTACCTTCGTCGATTTCAACATCACGAAGAGCTCGGGAATCGTTTTCGTTATCCCTTGCATACTATAGTTCATCACGAAGTTCTAGTAACTTAGTGATGGTGACTAGAAAATTCATCAATCACTATCTTATCGGAAGATTAACTCCCACTTGATTCAAGCGATTGAAGTACCGGACAATCGAGAACATGCTCACTAGTTGAGCGATTCTCCTCCATCTTTTAGCTATAGAACTTGTTGGAACTTCATATCTCTCAACTCGGGTATTTGCTTGAAATATTAACTTCAATTCTGGAACATCTCATATGGTCCATGACGTTCAAAACGTCTTTGAAGTCCCGATTCTAAGCCGTTAAGCATGGTGCACTAAACTATCAAGTAGTCATCATATTAAGCGATTCTCCTCCATCTTTTAGCTATAGAACTTGTTGAAGACTTCATATCTCTCAACTCGGGTATTTGCTTGAAATATTAACTTCAATTCCTGGAACATCTCATATGGTCCATGACGTTCAAAACGTCTTTGAAGTCCCGATTCTAAGCCGTTAAGCATGGTGCACTAAACTATCAAGTAGTCATCATATTGAGCTAATAGCGTTCATAACGTATGCATACGCTCCTGCAATAGATCGTCACCTAGCGGTGCATCAAGGACATAATTCTTACATGCAGCAATGAGGATAAACCTCGGATCACGGATCAATCTGCATCATTGCTACTAACATTGTTCAACATAATTTTCTCTAGGAACATATCAAAACAAACATATAAAAGCATAGGGAAGCAACAACGCGAGCTGATCTACAACATAATTTGCAAAATACTACCAGGACTAAGTTCATGATAAATTTAAGTTCAATTAATCATATTACTTAAGAACTCCCACTTAGATAGACATCCCTCTAATCATCTAAGTGATTACGTGATCCATATCAACTACACCATGTCCGATCATCACGTGAGATGGAGTAGTTTCAATGGTGAAGATCAATATGTTGATCATATCTACTATATGATTCACGCTCGACCTTTCGGTCTCCGTGTTCCGAGGCAATATCTGCATATGCTAGGCTCATCAAGTTTAACCTGAGTATTCGCGTGTGCAAAACTGGCTTGCACCCGTTGTAGATGGACGTAGAGCTTATCACCCGATCATCACGTGGTGTGCAGGCACGACGAACTTTGGCAGCGGTGCATACTCGGGAGAACACTTCTTGATAATTTTAGTGAGAGATCATCTTAAAATGCTACCGTCAATCAAAGCAAGATAAGATGCATAAAGGATAAACATCACATGCAATCAATATAAGTGATATGATATGGCCATCATCATCTTGTGCTTGTGATCTCCATCTCGAAGCACCGTCGTGATCACCATCGTCACCGGTAGCGACACCTTGATCTCCATCGTAGCATCGTTGTCGTCTCGCCAACTATTTCTTCTCGACTATCGCTACCGCTTAGTGATAAAGTAAAGCAATTACATGGCGTTTGCATTTCATAAAATAAGCGACAACCATATGGCTCACTGCCGATTGCCGATAACTTCGGTTACAAAACATGATCATCTCATACAATAAAATATAGCATCACGTCTTGACCATATCACATCACAACATGCCTGCAAAAACAAGTTAGGCGTCCTCTACTTTGTTGTTGCAAGTTTTACGTGGCTGCTACGGGCTGAGCAAGAACCGTTCTTACCTCGCATCAAAACCACAGCGATAGTTTGTCAAGTTGGTGCTGTTTTAACCTTCGCAAGGACGGGCGTAGCCACTCAGTTCAACTAAAGTGAGAGAGGCAGACACCCGCCGGTCACCTTTAAGCAGCGAGTGCTCGCAGCGGTGAAACCAGTCTCGGCGTAAGCGTCTGCGTAATGTCGGTCCGGCGCTTCATCTCACAATACCGCCGAACCAAAGTATGACATCTTTGGTAGCGGTATGACTTGTATCGCCCACAACTCACTTGTGTTCTACTCGTGCATATAACATCAACGCATATAACCAGGCTCACGATACCCTTTGTTGGGGAGCGTAGTAATTTCAAAAAATTCCTCGCACCGCAAGATCATGGTGATGATATAGCGAGAGGGGAGAGTGTTGTCTACATACCCTTGTAGACCGTGGCGGAGCGTTAACTGCTTAGCGGTTGATGTAGTCGTATGTCTTCACGGCCCGACCGATCAAGCACGAAACTACGGCACCTCCGAGTTCTAGCACACGTTCAGCTCGATGGCGTCCCTCGAACTCGATCCAGCCGAGTGTCGAGGAGAGTTCCGTCGACCGCGACGGCGTGGTGACGATCTTGATGTTCTACCGTTGCGGGGCTTCGCCTAAGCACCGCTACGATATTATCGAGGTGGACTATAGTGGAGGGGCACCTTTTACGGCTAAGAGATCCAAGAGATCAATCGTTGTGTCTTTGGTGCTAGCCCTGCCCTCTATTTATATGTTGAGCCCGGGGTGAAACTTGGAGCAAAAGCCTCCTCAAAGTTGGTTTTGCCGAAGGCAAAGTCCCACTCGGACTCCGGGACCAGCGCCACAATCCTTGGCGTCGGCCCCGACGCCATGGGCCTCGGCGTCGGCCCGAGGGCGACGCCCGGGGTCTCGGCGTTTGGCCCCCCAACCTCATAAAGCTCCTTTGCACCGACCTAAAGCCGAATGGGCTTGACCCCTTGGCCTAAACTGTAACATCCCAAAATTCTAAATTTTGGAATGTTATATTAAATAAATATTTATGCTTGTTTGTTTGATAGTGGTGTGGTTGCTTGTGTGAAATTGAGTGAAATTTGAAACTTTCTGAAAGTTGAATGAAAGGGTTTTGAAAGGATTTGAATTCCATTTGGAAATATTTCAATTCTGAAACTTTATGCAACTCAATGATTTTCACGAGAGAAGATAAAATGACTTCTTCAAATTAAATGAAATATGAGTTGGGAGTTTTAAAAAATTAAATCCAAAGTTCTTTGAATTTATTTCCAATTTGGAGTTATTTGAGTTTTATTCAAAATATTTTCTCCAAAAACAAAATATATGGAAAATAGGGTAACATGATTCCCTACATCAGAAAATTGGAGAGAAATTAATATGAAGTCATTTTGGTATTTTAAAAATGATTTTTATTAGATTTTATTGAATTTGGTAGCACTGCGTGAATTATTAAAATTTGTGTGTATTTTATTTGAAGATAAAATAGTGTTCATGTTGTAGAAAATCTTTTTCTGAAAATTTTGATGTATTATATGCCTATATAAAATTTTATTTATTTTTATTTTGTTGTCTCTGTCAAAAAAAAATCGCTGCGCCCTTGGTTCAAGGCCAAGGCCCAAGGCCAAGCCAGTGACCCGACCGACCAAAATAGCATGCCAGCAGCGCCACGAGGAGCTAGGAGGAACCGCCTAAAGGCCTTTGGCCCATGGCGCACCTTCTCTCTGTTTCGTATAATTACGTCTACGTTTAGTCCCACATTGCCTAGCCTTTGACCCCTAAGCCTCTTTTCCACCTATAAATATAGACCCATAGAGCCTCCAAAAATCATCTGATTCGAGTTAAATCAATATTTTGGTTTGACTAAGAAAAATATATTTTTTTCTCCTCTCCGGCGCGACTTCTGGAAATTTTCGTCTCTCTCCGAAGTTGTCTTTTCTCTGCCTTATAAAGGTATCTTACTTTGTTTTCTTTTCTTTTTTTTTTCTACTTATACTTCCGTAGTTTATTACTTTTAGATTAATACAATAGATTGGATTGTCGTCTACGTATTTATACATTAGACCTTAGCCATAGCTATTTTTTTCTTTTGTAAAACAGCTTGGCCTGATTTTTCAAATAGCCATAACTTTTACTCGTTCATCCAAACTAGATGAAACCAACGCCCACTTCTTCGTTCGATCTCCTCTATCCAGTAATTCAACTCAAATATGTTTTTGAAAGTTTAAAATTTCGAAATTTGTTCAGATTCATATTCAAACTTCTTTTGTTCATAACTTAAGTTCCGTAACTCCGTTTGAGTTGATTCTTTTTGCATTGTGTCACAAATTTGCTTAAGTTTCTGTTTGTGTACTTAGGTTTCAAATTTGAATAGTTTATATTTGAATTTGATGAAATTTGTTCAAATCACTAATTTGGTCATATTTTGAGTTTTACAAAGTATTTTGATTGATTCTTTTTGCTCTGTTTTATTATGGTTTTGTCTATCCAGTAGCATATACTTCTTTATTTTTACTTTATTTTTAAATTAGGTTTTAGCAAAACAGTATTGTTTTAGTTATAGTTTTGTTTTAGTCTTTTCTTTATTGTTTTATTAGTTTCAAATTATTTCTTTTGTCACTCTTGAAAAATTTAGTTTTGTTTCATTAGTCAACAAAAGAAAATTTTGTTTTATTTTAAAAAAATTCTTAGTTTTGCATGAAAACTTGTTTAGGTCATAGTTAGTGTTTCATAAAAGCTTTTTATTTGTTTCTTTTTGCTATTAAAAGTTTATGAAAAATACTTTCTGTTAAAATTAGTTGTTTTATATTTTCTTTTCAGATTATTTATTATGTTGGTATTTCCTTTGATGTTAAATTTTACTTAGGACAAAACTATTTTTGTGTTATGTCTTAGAGTTTTCTTTAGTAGTTTTGTTGTGTAGTTTTCCTTTGTTTTTATTTGGTGTCCCTTGATTTGCATTTTTATTTGTTGGTTTTATTATGAGTGTTAAAATTGCTTGCTAGGATGTTTGCTTATATGAATGCTATGTTTGACTATATAGATTTTCAGCGGAGTGACGAATAGTTCTACCAAGTCATTATTCGAGAGTGTTGTTATCTTCATCAACTTACCGGGCAAGTTCACTTTGACCATGTTTTCATACCTATGTGTTTTATTGCATCTAGTGTCATCTTCGCAACAATCCCTCCGATAGTGATATTGAATCCTTGTAGTTGAGTAGTATGCATGAGGTAGGAACCCATCACCTTGTTACCAAGCCGGGGCGTTATTTATTTTAATGCTACGCTATAGTAGATGGGGTTGGTATGAGTGCTCGGGAGTGGTGTGAGAATGGAGGATCTCGTCAATGGCGACAACTCCATGATGGAATCTGCAAGACTGCATCTTCAAGGCCTCAAGACTTCAAGACTCGAGACAAGAATTCAATACACACTCTTGGGTGAAGGGCGGTTGTGGGCACCTGGAGAAACCAGTGGTTGGCGGGATGCATGGAGAAGCGCCATGACATCTTGCGGAGCTTCACCCAGACTCAAAGAGGCGGAAGAATACTTCATGCCGGAAGCTTACATGCAACCGCAAATCACTATGGGCTCTGGCTTGGTTGACCTTAGTTGTGACTCTGGCTGGGGCGGTGCTAGCGAGATGTAGAACTACGGTAGCATTGGATGAGCACCGGACGGTGGTCGGAGGAACTCTTCGGAAGACCATGTTTGGTCGTCTTGTTCTCAAACACCACGAAGTGCGAGCGTAAAGAGGATCGAATCTTGCGGGTAAAGTGTACAAACCTCTGCGGAGGTTAAAACCTAATCGATTAGCCGTGTCCCGATTCACGGACAATTTGAGCATCTGGACTGGATCTATCTCGGAACTCTCAACACGGATGATAACTTAATTGTGGGCAACTTATGATGAATTTGGGCTATGAGACATCGGTTGGCGGAACCATGTCATGATAGAAAACTCTATAGTACAGACTTCATTTATTCCTTTGATGTAGGAAAATAAAACCAGCTTTTACGCAAACAAAACTCGAATCTGAGCCACAAAGCCATCTGCATATAGTATAGTTTATCATTTGTTTTCTCTTATTGTGATCTTGCGGTACATTCAATGTCTTGACCTACACGGCGCAGCGTATCATGTTGCGAGATATTTCTCGACGAGTAAGAGTTACGATCTGAGGTTACGGTCTACACTCAACTGCCGATGGCGTTGATGGGACTCCACACCCGTTTGATTGTTTCAGCTGAGTATTACGAGGTATATATCATTTCGTTATTTATACATGTGATTGCACTTTGATATATACATTGATGTCTTTTGTGTGCCGACATCTTGATCGAGGATGTACGGATACGAAGGCTTGACCGTCGAGGTCGTGTCGCTCTGAATATGGTATCGAGCACATGTTGGTATGAAAGCGTGACCTAGAAATCGGAAAGCCCCTAGGACAGGATGTCTCAAAAACTTTATTTTCAAAAGACTTACTTCTCATCTCTTTGATTTTATCAAATAGACACTTTCACCTCAAATAGTTAGAATATACCCTTTTCCTTTTGATCACATGAAGAATCAAGCTGAAGCCGCTCCAAGAAGGACAAGATATCGGATAGCGATGGCCTCTTGAGTAAAGAGGATTTGACCATGCATTAGAAGAGTTGAAGCTGCAACATTGAAGACTCCGAAGACTAGAAGAATTTGAAGAATCTGAAGAATTATTTGACCTTTAGAAGACCAAACCCTGTTACACACTTCGTTAGATCTGACGATTTGTGAGCTGTCATTTGTTTGATGTTTTCCGAGCAGCCACAAAGTAAAACTTGTTTCTTCAAAACTATTGTTTGTATTGTGTGTATATCCTCCCCACCTCTCTCATATCTCATCCCAAAACTTTTGGACCCCATAGTTGATGAGCGAAGTTGGTGATATTCTCGGACCGAAGACTTCGGTAGGAGGCGAGCTATGGATTGAGAACATGGACAATCACTTTGGGAGCAATTTGGTTTCAAGGAAGAATGAAGTATCTTCGCTCTTGATTACTTTGAAGGAAGTGCTGCAACATGGTGGCAGATGCATCAAGCTATACAAGGATGGAATGGAGCAAAGACTTGGGAAGAATTCAAGAAGACCTGTTGAGATCACGTCTCATCCGGAAGCACTCGATAACCCGAAGAAGAAATCTTGTGCTGCAAGATTTGCGGAGAAATAGGACACACCGGGAGGAACACAAGGATGGATGCCCTCATTGTGAGGAGAAACACCAGTGAGGAATTCCCAACTAGTCGGTGACTTGTTTCTTGTGTGAAGGAACCACCCACTACCGACTCGATGTCACATTTACCCCATGGTGCAACAAACTATTCAGGAGCGGGAAGAAGGAATGAAAGAAGCCCTTGAGAAGTTATGAAAGAACACATGATGAAGGAATGTGTTGAAGACCACGATGGAGAAGGCCTCAACAGATTTTACTCAACGCTTGTTATTCATGTGGAGAAGAAGGACATTTTCCCGATGTTGTACCAAGGAAAGAAGAATATTTCAGAGATTTCCGACAGCAAAAGTGAAGTTTGACCCTCGGGAAATAGAAGCTCGATCATTCTGAGAGAAATCCGGGAAGAGAAAAAAGGCAACCCCGAACAACACAATTTTAGCAGAGAAGGACTGAGTCATATCACTTGATACAGGTGCAAGGATTTAGGTCATTCGCTAGTAAATGTCGAGAAAAAAAGCCAAGAATCCAAGGAGCCTACATAACCACAAAGCCCGAGACATGTCGGAAGTCTTTTGTTTTCGCTGCAAGGAAGCAGGACATTATGCTACTAAATGTCCCAACAAGATGAAAGCTGGAGTTGAGTAGTTGGAATTTTGATATTGGAAACAAGAGTAATAGAAAGCAATTTCATTTTATGAGTACAATAAGTTGAGTTATGTAAGGGTGCTCGAGTTTGTAATGGATTCATGAAATCAATAAAGTTAAGGTGACATGTTTTCATATGTTTAATTGTAGGAGTTGTTACTCTGTGAACAAAGATTTTGACCATTTTGAGGATATGAAATATGGTCTATGGATGGTTGTGAATTTCATTTTTGGGTGGTAGTACCTGTGAAGAAGACTAGACTAATGGATAAGAAAATATATATTCCACGGACTGTAGTTGAAGGAATAAAAGGTTGGAGTTTTGCTTTTGATATGATGGTATGAAGAAAGCAGTACTCTTTGGATTTAAAGGATGTGTAATATGGAACAAGAGAGTTACCCCAAGGATGAGTTAAAGCTGCACTAGTGTTGAAGTGGGCCATAACCCACAGGCCCAAGAATTAATAAGGATCAAGTACCCTTGGAGAAAGAAATTTTGGGAATAGACTACAATTTGATCAACAAGCGATTCTATAGGAGTTCACATAAAACACGAGAGTTGTTAAGAGCGATAGATGTTTGTTTGGCCTGCGAGAATCAATGGATTTTCGAACTTGGTTCGTCGACAAGAAATTCTGCAATGCTTGTGAGGATGACCGAGTGTTAGAATGCGAGATTAAGCTAAACCATGTACAAGGTAATGATTTGGGTGCGGGATGGATTGATCACCATACCGACTTACTCTTATTATTAAGCTTTGCTATATGGGATGGTAAAATCTGAGTGACTTACCTATAGTAGAGGCGACGATCAAAACCTTGTTTAAACCTTAGAAAGGTATAGGTATTTTTCCCTTGTACGGCGGTTGTTGCCAACCGTAGGTTATACGGTGAGTTCAACCCATACCCGTTTTCTGCGGAAACCATAAATCGTTGACCACCATGAGATACCGATATTTGTTTAGAATTGGCGCCGGACCGTCGACTATGAAGACCCAGTCTGGAATAACCTTACCAAGAGTAAAAGACAAAAGAATTGAGAAAAGGTTATGCCACTACGGAAGAGCCAGAGAAGGAATTATCTTTAATATACGAGAAGACCGACCATCGACAATAAGGATGGAGTATCTGAGTTTTGATGGAACCGTAACAATGCTTCTAAGGGTGGTAGCACCCGAGACCCTTAGACGATCGATGGATTTTTTAGAAGACCCCCAAACCCTAACCTATTTCTTGCTAACCTCTCCGAATCTCGAGGACGAGATTCATTTTAAGGGTGGTAGTTTGTAACATCCCAAAATTCTAAATTTTGGAATGTTATATTAAATAAATATTTATGCTTGTTTGTTTGATAGTGGTGTGGTTGCTTGTGTGAAATTGAGTGAAATTTGAAACTTTCTGAAAGTTGAATGAAAGGGTTTTGAAAGGATTTGAATTCCATTTGGAAATATTTCAATTCTGAAACTTTATGCAACTCAATGATTTTCACGAGAGAAGATAAAATTACTTCTTCAAATTAAATGAAATATGAGTTGGGAGTTTTAAAGAATTAAATCCAAAGTTCTTTGAATTTATTTCCAATTTGGAGTTATTTCAGTTTTATTCAAAATATTTTCTCCAAAAACAAAATATATGGAAAATAGGGTAACATGATTCCCTACATCAGAAAATTGAAGAGAAATTAATTTGAAGTCATTTTGGTATTTTAAAATGATTTTATTGGATTTTATTGGACGGTAGCACTGCGTGAATAATTAAAATTTGTGTGTATTTTATTTGAAGCTAAAATAGTGTTCATGTTGTAGAAAATCTTTTTCTGAAAATTTTGATATATTATATGCCTATATAAAATTTTATTTATTTTTATTTTGTTGTCTCTGTAAAAAAAATCGCTGCGCCCGCTGTGCCAAGGGCCAAGGCCCAAAGGCCAGCATGCAGCAGCCAGAGGAGCCAGGAGGAACCGCCTAAAGGCCTTTGGCCCATGGCGCACCTTCTCTCTGTTTCGTATAATTACGTCTACGTTTAGTCCCACATTGCCTAGCCTTTGACCCCTAAGCCTCTTTTCCACCTATAAATATAGACCCATAGAGGCTCCAAAAATCATCTGATTCGAGTTAAATCAATATTTTGGTTTGACTAAGAAAAATATTTTCTTTCTCCTCTCCGGCGCGACTTCTGGAAATTTTCGTCTCTCTCCGAAGCTGTCTTTTCTCTGCCTTATAAAGGTATCTTACTTTGTTTTCTTTTCTTTTTTTTTTTCTACTTATACTTCCGTAGTTTATTACTTTTAGACTAATACAATAGATTAGATTGCCGTCTACGTATTTATACATTAGACCTTAGCCATAGCTATTTTTTCTTTTGTAAAACAGCTTGGCCCTGATTTTTCAAATAGCCATAACTTTTTACTCGTTCATCAAACTAGATGAAACCAACGCCCACTTCTTCGTTACGATCTCCTCTATCCAGTAATTCAACTCAAACATGTTTTGAAAGTTTAAAATTTCGAAATTTGTTCAGATTCATATTCAAACTTCTTTTGTTCATAACTTAAGTTCAGTAACTCCGTTTGAGTTGATTCTTTTTGCATTGTGTCACAAATTTGCTTAAGTTTCTGTTTGTGTACTTAGGTTTCAAATTTGAATAGTTTAGATTTGAATTTTATGAAATTTGTTCAAATCACTAATTTGGTCATATTTTGAGTTTTACAAAGTATTTTGATTGATTCTTTTTGCTACTGTTTTATTATGGTTTTGTCTATCCGTAGCACATACTTCTTTATTTTTACTTTATTTTTAAATTAGGTTTTAGCAAAACAGTATTGTTTTAGTTATAGTTTTGTTTTAGTCTTTTCTTTATTGTTTTATTAGTTTCAAATTATTTCTTTTTGTCACTCGTGAAAATTTAGTTTTGTTTCATTAGTCAACAAAGAAAATTTTGTTTTATTTTAAAAAAATTCTTAGTTTTGCATGAAAACTTGTTTAGGTCATAGTTAGTGTTTCATAAAAGCTTTTTATTTGTTTCTTTTTGCTATTAAAGTTTATGAAAAATACTTTCATTAAAATTAGTTGTTTTATATTTTTCTTTTCAGATTATTTATTATGTTGGTATTTCCTTTGATGTTAAATTTTACTTAGGACAAAACTATTTTGTGTTATGTCTTAGAGTTTTCTTTAGTAGTTTTGTTGTGTAGTTTTCCTTTGTTTTTATTTGGTGTCCCTTGATTTGCATTTTTATTTGTTGGTTTTATTATGAGTGTTAAAATTGCTTGCTAGGATGTTTGCTTATATGAATGCTATGTTTGACTATATAGATTTTCAGCGGAGTGACGAATAGTTCTACCAAGTCATTATTCGAGAGTGTTGTTATCTTCATCAACTTACCGAGCAAGTTCACTCGACCATGTTTTCATACCTATGTGTTTTATTGCATCTAGTGTCATCTTAGCAACAATCCCTCCGTAGTGATATTGAATCCTTGTAGTTGAGTAGTATGCATGAGGTAGGAACCCATCACCTGTTACCAAGCCGGGGCGTTATTTATTTTAATGCTACGCTATAGTAGGCGGGGTTGGTTTGAGTGCTTCGGGGTGGTGTGAGAATGGAGGATCTACATCAATGGCGACAACTCCATGATGGAATCTGCAAGGACTGCATCTTCAAGGCCTCAAGACTTCAAGACTCGAGACAAGAATTCAATACACACTCTTGGGTGAAGGGCGGTTGTGGGCACCTGGAGAAACCGGTGGTTGGCGGGATGCATGGAGAAGCGCCATGACATCTTGCGAGCTTCACCCAGACTCAAAGAGGCGGAAGAATACTTCATGCCGGAAGCTTACATGCAACCGCAAGTCACTATGGGCTCGGCTTGGTTGACCTTAGTTGTGACTCTGGTGGGGCGGTGCTAGCAGATGTGAGAACTACGGTAGGATTGGATGAGCACCGGACGGTGGTCGGAGGAACTCTTGGAAGACCATGTTTGATCGTCTTGTTCTCAAACACCACGAAGTGCGAGAGCGTAAAGAGGATCGAATCTTGCGGGTAAAGTGTACAAACCTCTGCGAGAGAGTTAAAACCTAATCGATTAGCCGTGTCCCGATTCGGACAATTTGAGCATCTGGACTGGATCTATTTGAACTCTCAACACGGATGATAACTTAATTGTGGGCAACTTATGATGAATTTGGGCTATGAGACATCGGTTGGCGGAACCATGTCATGATAGAAAACTCTATAGTACAGACTTCATTTATTCCTTTGATGTAGGGAAAATAAAACCAGCTTTTATGCAAACAAAACTCGAATCTGAGCCACAAAGCCATCTGCATATAGTATAGTTTATCATCTGTTTTCTCTTGTTGTGATCTTGCGGTACATTCAATGTCTTGACCTACACGACCAGCGTATCATGTTGTAGATATTTCCTCGACGAGTAAGAGTTACGATCTGAGTTACGGTCTACACTCAACCTGCCGATGGCGTTGATGGGACTCCACCCGTTTGATTGTTTCCGCTGAGTATTACGGTATATATCATTTCACGTTATTTATACATGTGATTGCACTTTGATATATACATTGATGTCTTTGTGTGTGCAGCATCTTGATCCGAGGATGGCACGAGATACGGAGCTTGACCGTCGAGGTCGGTCGCTACATAAACATATCATCAATATATGAATCTTTACGTCTCGACCATTTGAGACTCCTCGTCATGTCCCGATCTCATCAGGACTCGAACTCCTTGGTACATCAAAACATGTAAACTCATAATATAAGCATCGCCGAAACCTTAAGCGTGCGGACCCTACGGGTTCGAGAACTATGTAGACATGACCGAGAACTATTCTCGGTCAATATACTCATGAACACTGGATGCCCATATTGGTTCCTACATATTCTCTGAAGATCTTTATCGGTCAAACCGCATAACGACATCGTTGTTCCCTTTGTCATCGGTATGTTACTTGCGAGATTCGATCATCGGTATCAATACCTAGTTCAATATCGTTACCGGCAAGTCTCTTTACTCGTTCGTAATACATCATCTACGCAACTAACCTATTAGTTGCAATGCTTACAAGGCTTATGTGATGTGTATTACCGAGAAGGCCGAAGATACCTCTCCGGCAATCGGAGTGACAAAACCTAATCTCGAAATCGCCAACCCAACATGTACCTTTTGAGACACCTGTAGTACTCCTTTATAATCACCCGATTCGTTGTGACGTTTGGTAGCACCAAAGTGTTCCTCCGATGGCAGAATTGCATAATCTCATAATTACGGGAACATGTATAAGTCATGAAGAAAGCAATAGCAATGTACTAAGCGATCAAGTGCTAGGCTAACGGAATGGGTCATGTCAATCACATCATTCTCCTAATGATGTGATCCCATTAATCAAATAACAACACAGGTCTATGGTTAGGAAACATAACCATCTTTGATTAATGAGCTAGTCAAGTAGAGGCATACTAGTGACTATATGTTTGTCTATGTATTCACACATGTATTATGTTTCCGGTTAATACAATTCTAGCATGAATAATAAACATTTATCATGAAATAAGGAAATAAATAATAACTTTATTATTGCCTCTAGGGCATATTTCCTTGATGAGCACATATATGTGTGTATAGAGGGCTAGTAGAGACCGTGCATGTGTATATATGCATGTGAGAGAAATAGTGTTTTCAAGCTGAAATTAGTGAAAAGAGTGGTACATAGTAGTCGAGGAAAGAGAGAGAAAGCGAGAGAGAGCATGTGTGTGAGACACCCCGACACACGAGAGAGAGATTGTGAGCATGTGTGGAAGGAAATGCCGATGCATATAAAGTGTGTGCACTTATCGTTAGATAGAGAGATATATAGCAGCGTGCAGTGAGAGCAGAGGCGAGGCATAGTGCATCTACGTGTAAAAGGCGGTTCTCGCATTAAATTAAAATATAAATGGCATTATTATTTTGGATGAGATCATGAATTTTGCAAATTGCGTATGGGCGAAAATCGGTCTATCAGACACCAGACTCTATTGAATTCTAGCATGTGCATGTGTTTATTTCATATTATCGATCCATAGAGTGAGAAGCGATTTGAAATACAGGCAATGGATGCTTTTGCAATTCATATATAAACATTAATTAGTGCAGTCCATGTTGTTAGTGTGAAGCACTTTATACATTTGTCACTTGCATGGATACATTCAAATTGCTAGCTCTGAAATAGAATACATGTCGAATTTAACATAAAGGGGTTTGAAGATTGAATTCATAGGAAGTGCATTCATCTATTTGAACCGAGATAATGGCATTTGTAAATCAGATGTAAAGGGGCATCAATCTTTGTTGCGAGTTTGAACATGCTATATATATTCATACGCATATCTAACTTTTTTGCAACCAAGGAGATTATATCGGAACCATGCATGAAGAGAGGTAAGTTGCATATTTTTAATATATACGTGTACAATGTATATTCAAATGTACCCCTCCATTCCAAAATAATCGTAGCTTTAGGATTTTCAAGAGTAAAGATTTGTGAAGTTTGACAAATCTTGAAAGTTCAATTCAAGAGAACCAAAAGCGTTAATGCTTACGCTCCCAAATATTGAGCAAGCGTAAATAGGCCTCTGGTCACCCGAAACTGCCTTGAGACTAATGTTTTGGTGGTAGGAAATTCTGTCTGACTCGGCCCGTGTAGCCTATCGGCCCGATGTCCAAAGGTCTAAACGGGGTAGGTTTGTAACTTCACCAAGGCATGTCTCAACCGCCTCGAGAAGCATTCATCGCCGTGGGCGCCTAAACACCATCGCTCGGCGAAATCTATCCGCCCACATTTGGGACACGACATGTTGTCCTACCCCAACCCATAATATGTCCGAAATTTTAAATGGGGCAAAGTTTGTAACTTTCCCAAATTTCAAACAAGCGCGTCTCAAACCGAAACATTGTTCCCCTTAGTTCCCGCCTCCCTCTGTTTCCCCATTCATACTCCGTGGCGGCAGCGCCCTCTCCACCAGGCCATGAAACCCAGCCTCCTCCATCGGTCCGTCCTCCACCCCATAGCGGCCAATCCACGCTGCCCTCCTCCATCACGCTGGGCGGTACCCCGACATCGTCGTCCGTCATAACCGCCGCCGCAAGCGCCCTCAAGGACTTAGCAGTGAAGCCGGCGAGCTGCCTCCACGATCTGCCGACACCGGCGTGCGCCGTGCAGAACCACTCCGACCACGCCGTCCCGCGCCTCACTGCTGCGGCTCGACTGTCGCAACCGTCCACCGCACCGGAGCTGTTCCCGCTATGCCGTCGTTCGCCGCCTCGGATCTGCTTCCCCGCCACCGACAGACGGCCACCGCACCACACTCAACAACTTGGCCATGTGTTCGTCCAAGGCTGCACCGTCCTCCACAACTTATGGTTTCCGGCGAACAACAAGAAGATCGTCGGAAAAACAGAAGGAGGACACAACACTGCCAGCAGAAAGAAGTACTCCTCTTCCCTTATTCGTGCAAATCTTACGTCTTCGCTCACACGTATTCATCCCGAAAGAAACTAGTTGGCGCTTCTTACGCATCTTCTTCGTGATACTAAATGCACAAGGTTTCCTCCCTTTTACTAATTCACCTTTGCTAGGGGTGGTAGCCGCTTTGGATTTCAATTCAGGGTCGGTCGAACCGCAATTAAAAAAGCGACACCGCTTAGTAGCGAGCACCTAGTCCGTCTGTTCCCGGGAAGTGGCGCATCGGTGTCTATCAAAGGGGTGTGGGCGCGAGGAGCTGCTTGCGCCCGATCTAGAAGGTCGGCGGGGTTTGAATGGATGGCGGCGGTGCCAAACAAAGCGGT